>CAJQUW010004581.1:0-27526 GCA_907163375.1 Prostheceraeus crozeri | reverse complement strand
ATAGTCACCAAATCACTTAATTGGTGGCACATTAATTTGAGTTTTCCTAATGAGAAAAATTCCTTGTCTTCAACCCTGACTTGACCTTTGACAAGAATGCTGTGGACTGTATGTGGACTGTTGTTTGTATGTGTCACTTAAATCATCACTTGTAAACGTTTAAATATCACTTACCTTAACAACGAAATGTCTATCCAATAAATTACGTGTCAACGGTTTGGTCGTTCTTTCTTACAATACACAAATGCAATGTCTACATATTTTATGGTCTTAGGTTTGATCCTGACTTAGTAGCGCAGAAGGAGTTATTATGGGAAAAGTCAGGTTAGTGCACTTCGAATGAACAATATACAATAGAAACTCAATAAGTACTTAATAAGTGTAGCCCTGAAAAGGGCTGTTGAAAGCGTTCACGCCGGTCATCGGGTAATATAAAAGAAAGAAATAATACTTAGATGGCGTACCGAACAATAAAACATATTTACAATCTTTATACAAGACATACCAGAAAAGAATAAGCATAGAAGGGGTTCATCAGCAAAATGACCAGCTAGGTCGCGTTTCGGGTCCTTTAACATTTTGTACGCTCAAACCCTAGCTGGCGGACCCCACACATGACTTAACAATGATAACACTCTTAAATGAAGCCACACAAAATACGAAATTCTCTGGCTGACTGCAAACCAAATTTCAACAAAACTAAAAAATGCTTTTTCAACAGTCTCTCCACACATTTGATTAACTTGCAGGCTTCATATCCGCGTTTCACAAAAACTTTAAACGTGCTTTTAACTTTAACAATGGCATACGGCAGATGAGAACATATCCTAAGGTAACGAAGAACTTGACTGGCAAAGACATTCGCACCCATATGAAGAGGAAGAAGACTGTCGGGAAAAGTGAAAACAATAACATCAAAACAAAATTGCTCAACCTTATGAAAAACTGATGTATGTAAACCACCACTACAAATATTAAGCTTGACATCGAGATTGGACGGTGGAAATGGTGAAAAGACAAGATGGCGGTGTCATCAAAACAGAAATAGCAGCCTTTGCGAATGTGTAAAATTCATCCCTCTGAATATCCATGAAGATAATTCGGCAGAAGATTAATTTTTCTCAATAAGATTGCGATTTCAGAGGACCGACTCATTCACTATTTATCTCCGAAAAAGCTGCCGCGCTCAAAATGCTTATTGCTAATCAGTCTAGCAGGAACTCAACACGAAAAATGACTTTGTTCTCTTCATTTGAAATAGGCAAACTGCTGTCAGCAAGCAGCGATTTTCCATTCTTTCAATTTCACTTCTATAACAAGCAGTGTTTCGACTTTGCACAAATTCAACAAGTGAATTTCTGAAATTTCCAATCAAAAGAATGAAAAACTCAAATGATTTCAAAACAAAATTCTGTCAAATCAAAACAAATTGATTCTGTTAAAATCAATGTTGGTTCCAGACGCGTTTCAGAGTGTACAACTCCTTTCTCAATGGCTACACATGGTCAATGATTTGATCACAGTTTAAAAATGGCATGATATGAAAATGTACAACAACGATCTACAGCAGTGCAAATAAAATCAAGAAAATCAATTGTCGTAACAATCATTAGACGCTGTGATGTGCATAGATGTCAAAAGATACATTAGCTTTTTACAAATTCAACAATAAAGGAATGGATCCGTCCCTGTTATTCATTACATTTACTGATTCTTTGATTAAAATTGATTCGAGTAATTTGTGATTGTTAGTGCACGCTATTATTCTAAAATTATTCTTGTCTATAGGGTGTGGATGCGTAGAAATTTCAGTTGGAACAGGATAGCCTTTCAAATGTTCATCAACGCGGGTAATAAGATGCCTGGAAGTTTCTCCGAAATAGACGTAGTTGCACCGTCCACAAGTGTACGAATAAGTACATTTAGCTTTAAGAAACAGCATCTTCATTCCGAAAAAACATGGCTGTCTTTAAAGTCTGAAAAACTGGTCTTACATTTAAAGCAGTTTTTAAACCAGTTTTTCAGACTTTAAAGACAGCCATGTTTTTTAAACTGTAATCAAATCATCCATCTCATATAAAGGCATTGTTGTTCGATTTTGTGTGCAACCATTGAGAAAGGAGTTGTACACTCTGAAACGCGTCTGGAACCAACATTGATTTTAACAGAATCAATTTGTTTTGATTTGAATATATGGAGGCCTATTAAATGAAAATTCTGTCAGTTTTGATATGAAAATTCATATGCTTTCAAGACATTTCCCAAATTGCTTCTTTACGTACCCGCAGACATCCATTCTCCGCAGTAGACTTGTCAAGGGTGATGAATGTTGTGTTCATGTTCGGTTGAAGGCAGCCATTTATATACCAATACCTGAAAGGTCATTGTTTGATTATGGAAAATCAATGATGATGTGATGATTGAACTACATGCTACCTGAAAATGATTAAATAACTGAAGTTGTTGCATGTTGAAGACACTGAACCTTTGTTCTGTCTCATTACTTCACCATAAAACACAAATTGTGAAGTGATCGCAACGGAACACAGACTTGACTTGGAACATGATGTCTCCACCCTAAACTTTCTCAATTAAGAAGGTGAACTGGAATCGGTACAGCTCAAATGTCAGCCCTAGAACTTGAGGCACAAAAAGGAAGTGCCAGAGCAATTGCGGAATGGTCGGTCACTGAATTAAATGTACAGATTGTTTCATAAAAAATGGATCACCCTTAAACATCGCCTTAACTTCAACTTTGTCTAACTCCGCCAAACTTGAACGAATTTCTCTGAAATTTGGAAGATATGTCAGTTGTGCTTACTAATATCATTGTTGGAAATTTCAAGCATGAATATTGAGTTGTTTTCCTGTTATAGATAAAAAAGTAGTAGATAATTTGATCTTCATTTAGCAATGTTACACAAAATCATACCTCACTCTTATAAAATTACATTTGCTTCCTTTGTTATGTAATATGTTGTTCTACAAGCCAAAAGGTATCAAGCAAAACAAAAATATAGAAAATCGGTCAATCAGAGCCAGTATAGCACCATTATTCATCAACAATAATGTAACTGCTACATGTGATTAACTGGACTTCATGTTCCATAGCTTCCTGACTTCGTTGCGGTGGTGTTGGCAGCACTCCTGATTGCTTTCAGCTAGAAATCTATCTCTTACCGGTTGAAAACAATACAAAGCACAAATGAACAATAACGAGATCGCATTCACAAAAGGCAAAGTGTCAGCCTTGGTAGAACTAGGGTTTTCTTTGCGAGCTACAAGCAAGCGACTAAATGTCCCTTACACAAATGTGCATCAATGGCATAATGATGATTTTCGACTCTGTCGTAGAGGGCTCTGGCCGTCCACGCAAAACATCCAAACGTAGAGACCGCCTAATTTTGAGATTTGTTAAAATTGATCCAAGTCTCTCGTTAACTGAGATGGCTGCACTAGTCTCGTCTATTTCTAAGTCCACTATTCGTAGAAGACTTCACATACAGCAAGGAACCATGAATTCTGAACGCTATGTGAATGTTTTACGAATGAACATTGGCCAAATGACAGATCAACTTGGTGATCCATCGACTTGGTTATTTATGGATGATAATGCTACGTGTCACAGGAGTAGTAGAGTCAACTTATGCAAGTCTCAATTAGGGCTTAGGACATTATCTTGGCCAGCTCGTTCTCCTGATCTGAATCCATAGAAAATGTATGGAGTATTCTAAAACGTAACGTTCGTCGTTCACTGCTACCTACAGATGGCGTATCACAACTTACGTCACTGTTAAAAAGAGAGTGGAGAAAGTTAGATCAGTCAAAAATCAACGAAATCATCGAATCAATGCCTAGACGAATTGGTAATGTCATTGACAATAAGGGTAGGGCCACAAAATATTAGCTTCTTAAGAACCGTTACTGTATCATAGCTTATCAGATTATATAAGGACATTTAAATATATTAGGGACATGAAATAACATGAAAAATGCTTTCTGTATCATACTTATGTTTTATTTAGTCAAATTTTAGGATGATCCACTTTTTATGAAACGGACTGTAATTATAATGATGACAGTGAGAAATCAAGCAAATTTATGTGAAATTTCTTGATAAGATTGATAGTTTAAGATGTAACTTCATTAGCTGTGGAGCTTGATGTTCTCAACCTCTGGAAAATGAATAAGGAATATATTTTGGAGCTAGACATTTCCATCTGCATCGTCATATTTCATATCATCTTAGTTATGCACGATGATGACGTCAGCAAGTCAGTCAATGATACAGTAGAACCCACTTATAACGTACTTCAAGGGACCTAAAAGATTGGTACGTTATATCCGAGGTGTGCAAGAACAAGCTGTATAAGAAGTATTGAAGCCTGTTTCTGCACCAAATTAAGTTGTCAATTGCAATATTAAGGTCCTATCCATCATGACCAGCTAATTCTCACTATGCATCACCATAAATACATGTACATGTAATGCCCTGGCCCTACATGTATGATCATGCCTACTCGAGAAAACAGCATAGTGTCTTAACAATTCTCTATTGTGTAAGAGAAAATATGCAATATTCTGAACATGAATCTAAAAATCTGAATGACTAAAAAAACAATGTAAACAGCTCAGTGACGTGTTAAGAAGACACCATCACAGACAATGTCTTAATTCCAGTTCACTTCTATCGATTGCTCATTGAACGGATTCGACACTCAAAAGTTGTCCTCCTCCGAGCCAATGACAAGAGCTGTTGCTGCCATCATCAAACGCAGCAAGTTATTGTAGAATCGTGTCAGCTTCGTTTCGATGATTCAGAATACTTAAGTACTTTCATCCCTAAGTACGTTGTAAAAATCAGAATTTGCTCTGTGGACCCTTGAAAAGAGTTCGCTATATCCGAGTACGTCATAACCGAGGCATTTTATACAGAGATAATAGGAATTTTTGTCCGTGCCTGTAAGAGGAGTACGTTATATCCAAGAGTCCGTTATAAGTGGGTTCTACTGTAATAATGTAGATCTCTATTCTATTATTCGTTGAAATGAAAGAATGATATTTCTGACGTTAATACTCACCCGTAATCCTGATGCCAGATATGTGATCCACCCTCAAATGCTTCTTTAGTAACCAGTTTCGAGTGATAATGATACACTTCATCTCCAAGAAGCTGAAAAACACAACTTTCTGCTGTGATGTCGAGTAGTCTGAATTGATTGCTACGGTAATTTCAAGATAGATTATGCAAAATTGCATCACATCGCCAGACAATGAGGACCACTCGTCATTTTTTATGGGAATAAAGTCTTCTGTTAACGGAGTCTATCGGAGTTTCAGCTTTTTCCAGCTGATTATTGGAAGGTAAATTGCATACAGCTGTCAGGGCGGATGAAAAATTCATTAAATGAGTTGTTGACAGACACGGATTGCAATATTTCATGTGGAAATCAATAATAATGATATTGAAATGAAAGAATGAATTATGGGAATGTTTTGAGGCAAGAACAAACAAGGATACCGTATTTCTTCAATTGCAATCCGATTCTCTAATACAGCCTTAGGAATTCATAACAATAATGGAAGTCAAGCTACATGCCACATATAATAGTGGCACAAAATTCGCGCACATTTCCACTTAAATACACTTGTCAACGGCTGTATGATTGGATTAGAATCAGTCATATGTGCAATTCTAAGCTTTTCATTGGTCCTTCATGCCCCAACTAAGCTCCCGCGGATGTGCCGCGACCTGGAGTCAATTTCTATTCTAGTCAACGTCAGATAAACAGTTTAATTCTATGGATTCAGCTCGGACCTCGAGGTGAATAGAATTCGGGTATCGAACTGTTCGAGGCGAATAGTTAAAATGAAGCAGAATGCAGGTGCAGATAGTTAAAATGAAGCAGAACCTCCAATACATCCGAGGTAGCCTTCTTTTGCGATAACTGCCCAGAAAGCCAAGGATCGCCTTGAGTCGGATTCGACCATCCCAAAGCTAAAGTCGCAGTGGTCTCTGTTGATTGCAGTGTTAATCAAATCCTCAAGACGCTGCAGTTAGCTGATAGAATAGCGAAGCCTGGGAAATGAGTAGCTGTGCAGGTGTGCAGACCAGTGAATGCAAGTATCAAATGCCCGACAAAAGTTCAACATTAGAAAATGGTTGTCACTATTATTCACAATTCAAATACTTTTGTTTAAAAATAGAGTTTTTCTACTGATGATTTACAACCAGTGTCTCCAATAGAATCAAAGGAAAGTTAAGAATCTATGGACTGTAATAAAAGAAATACGGTACTTGAACAGGATGAACGTAGACGATCGCTAAGCAATGGCTCAACACGCATTTGAGGATGAACAATCAAGCAAGCAACGATTCATAAATCCTTTATCGAAATGGGGATATTCAATGGTTCTTCTATTCCAGCAAGTTACATTTCTAAGGGAATTCCAATCGGCTTTATCGGTGCTAAGACTCTGCCATGTCCTATATCATGGACCTCTAGAATACTATCGCCTTCAGATTTCTAGCTGTCCATGTCCTATATCATGGACATCTAGAATACTATCACCTTCAGATTTCTAGCTGTCCATGTCCTATATCATGGACATCTAGAATACTATCACCTTCAGATTTCTAGCTGTCCATGTCCTATATCATGGACATCTAGAATACTATCGCCTTCAGATTTCTAGCTGTCCATGTCCTATATCATGGACATCTAGAATACTATCACCTTCAGATTTCTAGCTGTCCATGTCCTATATCATGGACATCTAGAATACTATCACCTTCAGATTTCTAGCTGTCCATGTCCTATATCATGGACATCTAGAATACTATCACCTTCAGATTTCTAGCTGTCCATGTCCTATATCATGGACATCTAGAATACTATCGCCTTCAGATTTCTAGCTGTCCATGTCCTATATCATGGACATCTAGAATACTATCACCTTCAGATTTCTAGCTGTCCATGTCCTATATCATGGACATCTAGAATACTATCACCTTCAGATTTCTAGCTGCCGATGTCTATATCATGGACATCTAGAATACTATCACCTTCAGATTTCTAGCTGTCCATGTCCTATATCATGGACGTCTAGAATACTATCGCCTTCAGATTTCTAGCTGTCCATGTCCTGTATCATGGACATCTAGAATACTATCACCTTCAGATTTCTAGCTGTCCATGTCCTATATCATGGACATCTAGAATACTATCACCTTCAGATTTCTAGCTGTCCATGTCCTATATCATGGACATCTAGAATACTATCACCTTCAGATTTCTAGCTGTCCATGTCCTATATCATGGACATCTAGAATACTATCGCCTTCAGATTTCTAGCTGTCCATGTCCTATATCATGGACATCTAGAATACTATCGCCTTCAGATTTCTAGCTGTCCATGTCCTATATCATGGACATCTAGAATACTATCACCTTCAGATTTCTAGCAGTCCATGTCCTATATCATGGACATCTAGAATACTATCACCTTCAGATTTCTAGCTGTCCATGTCCTATATCATGGACATCTAGAATACTATCACCTTCAGATTTCTAGCTGTCCATGTCCTATATCATGGACATCTAGAACACTATCACCTTCAGATTTCTAGCTGTCCATGTCCTATATTAAGCTGTTTGCAATGTCTTCAAATGTGCCCATTGAAGTCTAATGCACACATTTCTACCTCAAGTCGTACAGTGCCTAGAGCGCCCACAAATTACGTTCCACAATTCCACAAAATTAAAAAACAACTTTTTTATTACCTGGTTAATTTTGAATCTTTCATATTTTGAATTGTTTTGGGAATTAGTGGGACAATTTCTTACAGCTTCTTATTGTGGTCTCGGTGGCACGGCAGTGACATTTGAAGTCGTCAGTAGGGGCATCTGGATTTACAATAGAACTTTCGGATGAAGAAAGAATTTAGTTTAGTCTGAATTGACGAGCTGTGCACACTTCTGAAATTTGCATATTATTTTCTTTCATACAGACTCTTCATGGATCAGCGACAGATATCATAAATTGGGTGGCTTGTTTCACTTACATCTTCTGAGATGTTGACCAGTTTTTCCGAGCGTGCTATCATGCCAGTCACATCATCTCCTGGGTGATTCCATAACACCATCTTTGATTTACGACCCATGCCATCATCCATACCACGAATCCTAGACCAGACGAAGCTGTTTTCTGCCTCGAGCACGCGACGCGTTTTAGCCAATTCATCATCAGTCAGGAACTTCCTGAAAATAGCATACGTGCACGTAAAACTTAATGGGTTCTTGGAACAGCCAGTACATACAACAATAAGAAAGATTTTTATCTGTAATATATGTGAACATCAGGAGCTGAGAGCCTGCGCTGTTTATCAAACGTGTGCGAGTCCGATCCGACTTCTGATCAATCATTTCGGACTCGGATTGGACAAGATCGGTCAAGAAAGGTCCGATTTAATCTGACATTTTGGAAATCTATACGTATATTATGTCTTCAATGCAACTCAGAAAATTGCACTTGCATACATTAAGAACACAACACATTCTGCACTTATTCCACACTTGAAACACTGCTCTTCTGTGTCTGAGATCGGAGTCATCCATTTCCTTTCTGCTTAGCACATTATAAGATCCGCGTACGTTGACTCGGTAGTCAGAGGAGAATGATACGCTATGCAGATGATTTTACAGACAAAATAAGACTGTGCGTCTTGGTGGATTTGAACCACCGACCTCGGGCATTCTTGGCCAACGCTCTACCAACTGAGCTATTGAATGATATACTAATAATATAAGAAATATTCTATCATTAAATCAGCTTGTCTCATTCTCAGAGCAATGATATTTCGATGTAAGCTTTATAAGACCTTCCACATGTTCCTATTCAAAAGGAAGTATGGTTATTTGAATGGAGACATTTATGGTACCGGCATCTGATATTATTCTATGTGTTATACTTCTGCATTGTGCAAATAGCCTACATTCAGGTAGGCTGTTATGTTGCGGCGCAATATACTCTTCAAATGAAGACATTTCATAAATCATAAGATCATTAGGCTAATCAGGCCATGCAAGAGTGTTGAACCCTTGTCCCATCATTCGAGCCTGTATACCATGAAAGGAATATCCGAATGATTATTAAGATAGCTCACCAAGAAAATATTAGCACTATGTCTAGCCTTACATTGAAGACCAGACCAATAATTTAACCAGTAGGAATGATATGCTGCGAACACACAATGTATATGCCAACTGTATGCCTATATTCAAAATGCATGCAGATATACCATGCTGGTCATTTGATTAGCATAATTCTCCATTTGAGTTAGAATATAGTCTTTTAATGCAATAACATCAATTCCAACTCTCGAAATATGTTCCCAGGGTAATTGTGTGATTTTTGCCAACTACGCTTACTAAAAAAATACGAAATCTGATGTTATTGCTTCAACAACACAGTCAAAATATCAAAGTTTAGCTGGTCCCTCTCTGGCTTTCAGGACAGCTTCTATACATCGCCGCATGGATTCAGACTTCTAGTATGAATACCGTGATCCATACTTCCATTACCTCATTCTTCAAATCATTGAGAGAAGCTATACGCTGACATTCAATACTTCCAATTCAAAGGAATGCAAAGAAATGAAAACATTTCGGATTTTTCCCGTATACAATCGGATCGGATCGACCGCCATTCTCTGATCCGACGCAAATCTTTACTGTATATAAAGTGTTGTTCAGTCAAGATCCGCAACTTCGAATAACAGCCGTGGCTATTTCGTAGGCGGCAACTATTACAAACTTCTGTTCGGAGTGCGACTATAATTCGAAGAGATGCAGTCCATGTGACACGTGTTGAGAATGAAAACAATCACAAATGCAGAAATGTTGACGGAAAAGTGCATAAACCAAAAATTATATCAGGGGTAGCGGATTCGGAGAGATAGTTGAATTTTGTTGAAAGTGAGTCTTTGATGGCTACTACGATCATTGAACTCTGATCTCGACCCTGCATCATCATATATTGTGAAACAGGAAATTACCAGATTGGCTTGTATTTAATACAGACAACCTTGATTCCAGAACTAATTGATTTGACGTTGACTGACTTATAAATTGTCTCTACCAAACATGAAATGAAATGCTGTCGTCAATGATTGATGACAAGAAGAGGCAGTAATTATCCGGATTGACAACGAATGATGCCTATAATTAACAACAATGGTTGAAGTCGCAATTTGATCACATAATGCATTTTCCTCTCATACTGCTCACTCGAAGATTGACACATGTTCTTTCAAAAATACTGACATCTCATATTCGTCAGCAAGACTATCACGTGCTTTCACGTGTATCGGAAATGTCATGAAACTTTTATACACGTAATTAGTTTCACAAAGAAGAGCGATATCGTTGTCGAGAGAGGGCAGCGAGAGTACTGAAAAGGACTTTTTAATCAGGTGAAGGTAATTTATTTCTTTGCGTACATCTCCATCATAGAAGTAGATAATATTGCATTAAAATGGAAGTTTGATATCTCGCCTAGGTACAATGATGGCACATGGAATAATCTATGGTTTGTAGATCAGATTCGATCTAAAACATCGCATCATAGTCAAACTATTTGCCAAGTTGGTTGTGGAAGTTATTGACAGCAAATTGCAGGATTTTCATAAAGAGAATTCTAAGTGAGATGATGATACTGTTTTATGTGAAATAGCCTACTATTCCATGGATTAATATACTGTGTCTACTTGTAGCAGTCATTAACAACCATTATACAATTTTTCAATGCTGGAATGTGAATATAAAATTGGTTCACAGAGTCGAAAGTGGTCGGTGTACTGGTTGTAAGAACATTTCAAGAATTCAAAGATAAAAATTCTAATTATTGGATAATTTCTCATTCCAACGGTCAAGAAACCTAGCGCTCTTCTGGAAAAACAAATCGAAAGCTTCTTTACCGACAGTCATTTATCAGATAAATGAAATGTTGTTGGAACTTTTCAATTTATCACTAAATGATTTATATGACATAGTGTGATGATATTTTGGAGGCTCATATTCGAAAGCATGCAAAGGTTTTGAAAATTGTTCAAATACACGTATATTGAACAGGGGAATCCTTCAAAGTAAAATGAATACTCTGAGATTTCTTGGCCTCTGATTTCAAGCTGGACCAATGTATGATCTGCGAATGGACATTACAAGTTGCATATGTGTCTGATTATACTCTTGATTGATTATAGGAGCGATATTTCAAAATGATGACCATATAGAGCGTTTTAAAGGATTTCCTTCTTTGTCATCCTGTCGCTGCACTATTTTGTAAATTCACTATTGCTTTTGTGTACATGATCTTTGGACAAGGGGCAACAATCGAGATCACAAATTGACTTCATGATTGAAAATGCCAACCAGAAAACAAGAAAGCCAGCTCGCAAAATTTGCTTTTTACGTGAACTAAGTTCCCCCGGAGTGTGCCATAATTTTCATGCAATTTCAATTCTAGGACTTTCTATGGTACTGTTAATTTCTATGCTGTCTATGGAGTATAAGAATGTACGTATATAATATTGCACTGATATCAGGAGAATACCCACTCAGATTATCCGAATTGAAATATCTATTGCCCCGAAGCGAAGCTGAGGAGCAAGTAGATTTTTCTATGAGGATAATGTGTCGGTGGGTGTTCTCCAGATATCTGTGCTATATTATAATGTATTAACCGACCATAGACCAAACTATGCCAAACCAACCACATTCTATGGACCAATCATACATATAGACTACACCAGAGATATATACGAGAAATCCATGGCAAGAGTTTTGAAATTTAATTCATAGTACTGTACATGTATTTCAAAGTTGCCTTTCAGCATCATCATTCGCACAATCCTTGATACTTGAATAATGCAGTCACGATTCCATGCCGTATCGAATGACGAAATTCAAGATGACATCCAGAACAGTCACTGTAAGAATACGATCAGCAAGATGAATTGGGTTATGCGTTTGTTCAATTTATGGTTAAGTGAATGGCGAGTTCGACTTGATGATGTTCCAAAAGTTTTGAAGAGTTTAGACGAATTTTTACCGAGTGACTTGGATTGTTGTTTACGTTACTTTTTTGCTGAAGTTCGAAAGGTAGATGGTAACCGCTATCCACCGGAAACCTTAAAAACAATGGCAACAATGGTTTAGTATTATTTCAGAACTCAAACAGACTGGCAGTTTTCTTTTTTCAAGGACAGTGATTTTCAAAATAGCAGAGATAGTTTAGACGCTCAAATGAAAAAGTCCGCTCGACTAGGCTGCATGCGGCCATCCAAACGGGCGAACGCTATTTTGAAAGAAGAGGAAGCTGAATTATGGGAAATTGGTGCCTTCGGAATCTCTGACAGTGATTTTCAAAATAGCAGAGATAGTTTAGACGCTCAAATGAAAAAGTCCGCTCGACTAGGCTGCATGCGGCCATCCAAACGGGCGAACGCTATTTTGAAAGAAGAGGAAGCTGAATTATGGGAAATTGGTGCCTTCGGAATCTCTGACCCCGACAAATTGGTGAAGACACTATTATACCACATTGGCTTGCATTTTAGGCTAAGAGCTTGCCAAGAGCATCGAGACCTACAGTACGGAGAAAATGCACAAATAAAATGGATACAATTCAGCTTGATAATCCTCAACACGCAAGATTGATCTTCAGTAATTGTAACTTTACTGGGTGTTCATTTGGACTGATCGTGTCCATTCAACTGATGCCGACTTTTGCTACATAGTCTTACATATTCTTAGATTTTTTTATGTTTTCGATGTTATTACAAATATATGGCAAAAACATGTTTCTTCATGTCTATGAGGTATTTCTCCTAAGAGAAATACCCGCTCAGAATCTCCGATTGAAAACAATAGGATTACCATAGCACAGGTTAATACATAAGCTACTAAGCATTGCAAAAGAAGATTTTTTTGAATTTAAATTTGATCAGAAGTATACCTTATCACTTGACCACCATTTGCTACCTCCTATTAATGAACTACATGTGGACTTGAAAAAGTGGAAAGAATTGCAGAAATGATAATAAAGTAAATAGCAGTAGTAAAAGATGCGACGCTCGATGGAGTCAATTTTATCGAATATTATCAGCCATCTGACAGAAAACCAAAATAATGCTGATAAATGAGTTAATAATAAATCGTTTAACAATTTGATATTTCTGATTCTTTATTAGGTCGATTTGATTCAATTGAGCATATTGTAATATTTCAAATGCTAGATTCGGGCGCTTTTCAAGGATATTCTATTTCAACGCAATTACAATCAAAATAGTACGTAGAGAAAATAAAATGACGTAAATATAATTTGCAGCATTAAAGTTCACCGTGAACTGTAAAGTGCTGACCAAGGACTGTAAAGTGCTGACCAAGGACTGTAAAGTGCTGACCAAGGACTGTAAAGTGCTGACCAAGGACTGTAAAGTGCTGACCAAGGACTGTAAAGTGCTGACCATGAACTGTAAAGTGCTGACCAAGGACTGTAAAGTGCTGACCAAGGACTGTAAAGTGCTGACCAAGGACTGTAAAGTGCTGACCATGAAATGTAAAGTGCTGACCATGAAATGTAAAGTGCTGACCATGAAATGTAAAGTGCTGACCAAGGACTGTAAAGTGCTGACCAAGGACTGTAAAGTGCTGACCAAAATCACCAGCCTGGCTTTCGGTCAAAATCGCAAATGACTGGTTTTCGGCATTCCGCGCCTCTTCGATGGATAACGGGCGTGAAGCAGCAGTGTGCAGCATTTCTACGAAGATGTGAGTCCGACTAGGAAGTGTGTTGCTTGCATGATAACTGAATTGTGGAAATTACAGTCTGGAAGTTCATGTTCTCCGCTATTGATGGCTTTCCTTGATGTGTCATTGCTTTTGCTTCTGCTATTGTTGTGCGTCGAGAGTTTGTCAGTTTCTCTAGCATGTTGTAGTTTAAAAATGTGCGAAAAGTTCTTCGGCGCACTTCAACGGTCGATGAAAACTAAGGGAACCGAAGCGCATTTTGAAACTGCAATGGAGAAATCTACCCAAGCAGTTGTGAGAAATCATCGCAAAAATGACGTAATGACTTGACGGCGATTATGAACAATTCACTGAGAAATAAATACTTTCAAAATCGAAGTGGGAAATTTCATTAATGATAGGACGATGTCACGTTCAATTGCCATTCATCAATGAAAATGTTAGCGCCATTCAATTCAAGTTCATTTATGAATTTTTTGCTATTGTCGCTACAATTCCACACTTTTGGGTTTAATATGATGCAAAATAATTTCAAATGATTTAATAATCGATTTCTTTTGTAATCTATGCATTCCATTCTTACTACTGCAAAAGTTTTGCAAGTAGAATCAGTTAATGTAAAATATCTCATGGTAATCGCAATTATAATTAAGTGCATGTAGCTGCTATTAGGAAGAACACAATGATATAAAGTCGTCCTATAATTGCTCAAAATGGAAATTCCTACAAATAATAGAAAATAATACAAATGTAGGAAATAATTGAAACTAGAAAGTTCAATCATAAGTCTCAAAATATGCAATACAATCGATCACGCTACAAAGTTGATGATAAAAAATGTCAAAATTCAATCGATTCTCAAGACTTTCAATCTCATTTTACATTGATAAGTCATGCAGTACTCGATCGCGTATATTCTCAACGTCTCAATGAGCCATAGATGGTGGACAGAGGTCAAAAAGTGAAAATCTCCTCTTTTAGAAATCGTAAATTCTCAATATGAAAGCATGTGACAATGATAATGAATCAGACACAAGGCAAAGGGTATACTTTGCATGCGGCTAATTTTCGCTAATCGGCTAGTTTTTAGAGAAGCTATGAGTTCACTTCAGCCATAATGGTGCTAAGCCGCCTGAAACGTGAGCGCTTTAAATGTTGTAAGAGACCATCAGGGATCGAATTGACCGCTAACCGCAAGAATCAATGTCTGAAGTGGGCGATGCCACTGGCGTTCTCAATGGAAACAAGTTGTTTGGAGAGATGAAGCGTCTATCTGTCTCAGAGGTCGCGGAGGCTGCTTGAGAGGTTGGATGAAGTCAAGTGACGCAGACGTTTCCGGAGCGTTGTGGTGCTTTTAGTCCGGATGGCCTTCCTGAAGACTTCCAACGACACACTCGGGGCTCCACCAAAGATCGCTAGGCCAACCACTTAACCACTGTGCCACGGAGACCACTCAATCCTATTGAAAATGGCTGGAGCTTACGGGGGTACGGTGTCAAACGGTCAATTCTTCCTCGACTTGAAGCTTTGCTGAGACAAGAGTGGCAGAGTTTAGATCAAGCAGCAGTCAACCGACAGACCGGAAACGTGCCTTCCCATGAGGTTACGAAACCACCAGCGACAGCGAACAACAAAGAACATTTTGTTTCAACCTTAAGTTTCACTTGTCTGCCAAATTTGCTGATCTAATTGACAAAATTACATCAATTTTACATCAAGGATTTATAAATCCTTAAAATCCAATAATATTAAGCACAACAATATACGCCAACATATAAATCAAACAGCCAAGTACAAAAAATGATAGGTATGTGTGAGTCGTCATTGTGGAACCATGTGATTGCTTAGCAAGGTCCAAAATGGAGGTATTCAGGTCATAATTTTCTATTACAAATCAAAGTATTGTCGCACCCATTGTTCATATCGTGGGAAAAATGTACTTGATGAATTCATATGCAGACCTTGATACACATGCATACGATAAGAGTGCTTTAAAATATCATCGTATTCATAACTTACTTTACTAAAATGAATCCGTTTTCTTTGTAACATGTGCGAATTTCATCAGTCATTTCCAAAGCGTTGTTGGATAAATGAAATTCTGAAAGGGAATTGAATTACGTTTCTATTTTGAAAACTGTGTGTATACCATAGAAATAGATAACAATAAAACCTCTAGAATGGAAGTAGAGCTTCATGCAATACACAATAGTGACACAAAAATCGCACGCATTTTCACTTAGAAGCACTTGTCAACGCCTGTTTCATTGGGCTAGAATCAGTCATGTGATGTTCTAAGCTTTGCAGTTCATGCCCTAACTTCGTTCCCCCGGCCAGTGCCGCAACCTTGAGAGACAATTTCCATTCAAATCAACTTCAAATAAACAATCTATTTCTCTGGTCTTGATGAACAGCGAATAAAGACGAAAAGAATTGAACAACTATCTACCGTTGATAAAGAATCAATTTGATGCGCTTCTGAATTCAATATCCAATGTCAAGACAAAAAGCAGACTCCTATCTACTTCATCCCCTGGAGCTGGTGATTGGCTAAACCCTATCCCACTTCCAAGTCTGGGCCTCAAACCAGACAACGAACAGCTATGTATCTCAATAGCTCTCCGACTTGGGGCCAACATTTGTGCACCTTTCATATGCAGGTGTGGATCGGACGTCGACAGTCATGGCACGCATGGTCTGAGTTGCCACTTTAACTCAGGAAGAACTGCACGACATACTGAGGCCAACGACATAATTCGAAGATCACTCGCTAGTTTCTGCCGGCTTGCCTGCTATTCTTGAGCCGCGAGGTCTCTGTCGTGATGACGGGAAGAGGCCGAATGGTGTAACTCCAACCCCTGGAGCAGAGGTAGACAGCTTGTCTGGGACTTCACATGTGTCGATATCCTGGCCACAAGCAACCTCCAAATTTCAAGCCTCGAAGGGGGAAAGCTAGTTCCACGATAGGAGGACAAAAAGCGCAGAAAGTATGAAGGTCTGCAGCATTCATACGTGTTCAGTCCAATTGCAGCAGAAACACTTGGTGCCTGGGGATGGATGCGCTGACGATGATCAAGGAAATAGGCAAAAGAATAGCGGACGTCACGGGTGAAGCGCGGGCAACAAGTTTTTGAAACAGCGCCTGAGTCTTGCAATACAGTGAGGAAATGCAACGAGTATATTGTCTTCTTTCCCAGTGTGCATAGATCTGAACTAACTCATGTGCTCAATAAACTGAGCACATGAAATTGTGCTCTTATAAAATGCCATTGAATGAACACTTACTTGCTTGCAAAAGACATCAAACCCTCTGGATTGTATCAAATGCGAGAATTACATTTCATAATTTGCTAAAATTCGGCTTCCGTTCGCCTCTTCAGTCAAATTGCTGATACAAACAGCTGCAATATAAAACATCTGTCCTTCCGTGAGTGGCAGCCGAGTGGGAACCGGGTCAGCTAGCCAAACCCCGGTCTCGGCTCGGTGCAGCTTTTAATTTTTCGTCACGGGACCGGCACACTTTATTTATAGTTAGTCAACAACAACATTCACTTCCTGCTCAGACTTAGGCACGAAATTAGACATTTCAACAATATTATAAAAGATATTTCTGTTGCATTATGTAAACGTTGATTATTGAAAATGATAACTTTCTAGCTCAATTTGAGACAGAATATACAGGATCACGCTCATAGGTATCGAATTCGACTTATAAGACCTATTGTACTATTATTGACCTATTTATCTAGACCAGGGGTGCGCAACCTGCGGCCGTTGCAGAGGCAAAGTGCGGCCGTGACAATTAGAAGTAGGCCTAAATGAAAAAAAATATTGTACATGTATATTGCAAATATTTCTGGAGTTCAAGGCAATCGAAAAACAATCGTCACTATAGTACCACTGTGGAACACCTTTATGCCCGTGCTGCTTGGAAAAATGCGCGCCCGCAGGCGCGATGAAGGCGTTCAAACAGTTCGATAGCTCATGAATAGAATATTTTAGGGAAGTTACATTCATGTGCATTCATGGCTAGAGTAATCAGCTAAAAGAAACAAAGGGGACAATTGAAGTTTGCTCGAATTGTTCGCGCGCGTAAGTTTCAAGACCATGGCCTGAATAAGGATGCCTGATAGATCACCGGGCCTGTGATGAATGAATGAATGAATTTTGTATGGCTCGTGATTCCTTTATGAATTATTACACTAGCTTAGTAAAGTGTTTTCTCCTTCGGCTGCCTTTACAAAAACATGCTTTCAACTTTTCAAGTGCTAATAACACCTAAGCTTAGAATCTTTTCGGGTCAAAAATGAGCGTCGGTCGTATGTGGGTTAACTTGCTAACTCATTCTTTACGAAGTAGGCCTTTATGCGATTTTCACTGCGTCATTCATCAGGGAAAGCTAATTTGAGTGGTGCAATATAAAGAGGATTGGCTATTGACCTAGTTGTTTGCACACATATTAAGTGCGGCCGTGATTCTCTCGGCCTTCGAAATGGCGGCCGAAAAATGTAAAAGGTTGCGCACCCCTGATTTAGATGCAGGATGCAGACATCGATTTGAACTGAAAAATAACAATCGGCAGAATCAAAACTAAAATCTGTAATTGAATAAATCATATCTGCCTTCCTAAACTTCACCCTAAAAATTCACCCTAATCAATGGCGATCTGCAGCTGCGGACATGAACATAGAGGCAAATAACAACTAACAAGAGAGGGTTTCAACAAGTATCGTGGACAACATTAAAATGTCTATTTTTTGATAGCAATCAAGAAGTCTTGGCATGTATTCTTCCATGGTTAGGAGTCAATGCACTTTTATCGATGGATCTGATGATCGATATGTTTTACGTTTTTCTAGGATTTGTTGTTGAGGAAAACTCCATTAAATGTTGTTGGAGAATTGATTTCAAGACCATAAACGATTAACTAACATCCAACTGTGTTGTAAGTTTATAAAGACGCAGATGAACAGAAATTGGTATTATAAATCGAATGACAGATAAAAATGATGATTGATAAATTAGCTTTGAGCAGAGCTTTGCTCTGTTCAACCCTGAGGCTCCACATTCGTCATTCAGTCATTCACTTCAGCATCTTAGGTCAATCTTCATCTACACGAACGCAGCTGACTCAGACGTGCCGTGTCCGTTCTGTAGGTCCTATTGCATGAATCCAACCAATATGTTAAGCAGTCGGTTTCATCCTCCATTTGCCCAGTTAAATGTAAGAGAGCACATTTGATGGAAGAAAATCTGCGTCTATACTCCTTTCATGGTTTCATTTTGCGTTTGAAACGATAATGCTGCAGCTGATTTGGTAAGGAGCAACAATTTACGCATTCATACCGGCAAAAGTGCACTTGAAACGGCAATGATGCAAATTCTTTTCAACTGCTGCACCTTGAAATAGCACTGTCAATCTTGAAGGTTCTTGAAGGGTCAAACCTGTAGATCAAGTGAAATCAGAGCTATTTCTATGCAAACATAGACATTGAAATGAAATTTGTCTATTATCTTCATTGTCGAAACAGCAAGTTTCAACATGAGAACTATTCAGTTCGCTTTACAATGAATTGCATCAACCTCTAGATCCACTTGCAACTTTATCTAACTACATCGAGGTGAACCGACTTTGTGGATACGATTTGCAGGATCTGTAATTCTGTCATTACAGGTGAGACATTTTTCTACTGTAAAAGTTTACATTTAGTCTTTTATAAATATGATTTTGATATCTATTGATGCACCCTGGTCGGTTCAACTCATCTCAATAATGCTCAAATTGGGAAAACTTAGGACATGGGACACTTATGTCATATTGTACTTTCGATGATGATTCTATGTTAACGTTTGAACAATGATTCGACAATAAATGTGCACAGTGCAAAGATGTATGTAATTATTCTAACAAATAAACTACATCGCGAAACGAAATAACTATCTCTGAAAATTTTTCAGGTAATGAGAAGAATTGCAGCATCTTATATTCGCAACCTTGCCTTCCTTTCGGCTGATTTGTGAATTTCATTTTTTTCTTCATATGTTGCCATGATAAAGTTTGTCATTTTTGTCTCTGATGTGACTTTTGGTGCGTAGGTGTGATCGAGGCTAGGAAGGCTTGTCTTCTCTACTAAATCACCGAGTGAAATAAAATCTTTTTTTCACTATCACGGTTCATTCCCTCAACTATTACAAGCTTTGTATGCACTGCTGTCTCTGTACTTTTGTTTGATGGAAAAAGTTGACATCAAGACAGTGACAGCTATGCACAAGAATAGATAATTTGTATGTATTATGTTTCGGGTCTAGTTATAGGCCGGAGTCTGGAGTCCTATCATTTGATAGGACTCCGACTCCGACTCCAGCAAAAATGATAGGACTCCGGGACTCCGAATAATTGGTCTTATATTCATAGCATATTTATGAGCAGCCAAAAATTTAACTAGAACGTCTTAAATTTCTCGTAATAAAAAATTGGATAGAATCGCAATCTCAATAGGATTCATTATCGCTAAGTTTCACTGTTGGCTATTAAAATGATGTTACAACATACACAGAGCGAACAGCGTTTTGCCACCTAATCGTGACCTTTCCTTATTTGTAAACATTCCAATGGTACTTTACTGGATAAAGGTACGGCTCTATCTGCATATCCGAATAGTTTCCTCATCAATAGAGATTCCGCTAGTACCCTTCGTAGGCCCTGATGTCGTAAAAAGTTTCACTATAGTCGAAATATTGACCGTTATGAAGTGCTTTTCTCGATAGAGCTGCTTGTGTCATCACAGAGCGAGCGTCATGCACTCTCGATCTCTTATCTTAAAATATTTCATAGTTGTCCACTTTACTGCACACTTTGCACCGACACTCGCATATTCTTCGATTAATATGGGTTAAAATATCTTGGCTTGATAAACAATAAATGCTTTTTAACTCTTTGGTTCAGTGTTCAAACAAAACTATTAGCAGACTTGTCGTCAATTTCTCATGGAGTCTGAGATATCATCATCATTTCTATCTTAGAATAAAGAGTGGAACAAGTGAAAATGCAAAGCAGTTTGAGTGAAAATGAAAAAAATGTGGTAATGTATATAAAGGCTACTGTAAGGAATCTGAGTTGAAAAAGCCCATTTTATTTTGATGTATGAAAATAGATTTTACTGATCGAAAATATTTTTAATTTTTAGTGTCGATGCATTTGGATGTCCTTGGGAGGAACATGTTCACGATAAAAAGTCAAGTAGAATATGAATCGTGATTGATCTCATATCGGAGAGACAAATAGAACTACTGATGAGCGAGCAAAGGAACATCAAAGGTCACTACGCAATATGGACACTTACTCTGAAATTGCTGATCACTCGCTAACATCTGACCATAGAATTAATTGGAATGCACAAATAATCGAAACAGTAGAACAAAACAACAAAGAACGGCGTGTAAAAAAAGTCATATGGACAAAGAGATACAACTGTGGCAATAAAGTAAAATTTACTGAGTGATGCTTGGAGCAATGTCATTCCTAGGCTGTAAGATTTGAGTCCTTTTCCCATCTTACGTAATAGATAATGCATAGATTTGAGGTCATTATTTGCTATAATTACCGAGAGCCGAAACCTCAAGGCTATAATGAAAACTAATGACTGAAGAAATCTGTACATCATCTGTCATAATGCATGACTTTTACACAGAAGTCTGCACCAGGTTAATAATTTCCAAGCAGGAAAATAATTACCTGCTTCGTGGAACTTATTAACCTGTGGACATAGAACGCCTTACAAAATCATGCATTATTGTAATATTTAGATATCTCCTACTCATGAAACTTTTGCCTTATTGTGCTATGTTATCGTGACACTTCCTTAAACTCTATTTTCATTCTGTGTGGGAATGAAAAGATATCTTTTTGTGAATGATATCATTAAATAACTAATCTTTCGACGCACGATCTTTTTCTTATTACGAAATAATATTTCGGCGGACCGCCCTTGTCAATCAATTTTACAGTATTGGACAGTATATATGATTTGAAATCAAATTCAGTAACATGTAACAAGAAGAATGTCAAAATATCATTGGTAAAGTTAAAGATAAGTCAAAGACAGAGAAGTTAAACGTTCATGAGCACATAGCACTTTTTATGTGCTACCTTTTCATCACATCTGCCATAGCATGTAATTATATACCATAGTCTTAATGCTGTAATGTCAATGTAGGCAATCTCGATTGATTCCATTCAGTTTTGTTATTTATGAGTGTCATTTGTTGTTGATTTTTGTTTCTGATTGCTACAGCTTCGGCGATCTGTCTTTCCATTGCGTTGTTATGGTACACCCCGGTTACGTTCATGTTAAAATTTTGTTTGATTCCTTCATGCTGGGTTTCAGTGTCTCCATAATACAGATGCTTCTTGTTTGTCATTCAATTGTTTGACATGTTCATTTCCCCTCTTTTTTTGTATTTCTTGACGTCTCACCCACATATATTGCTTTACAATTGTCACATTCCATTTCATACGTCACTCCTGATGTCTCACAATTTCCTTTGCCGTTTGACTTACATACTAGACATTCATTTTCACATTTAGCTTTCTGAAAAGGATGGGATTTTTGCAATTTTGATTTAAGCGTTGTTCCAGTTTTTTCGATGACCTTTATTCTTCAACCGCTATCCTGAACTTGTTTTTCACATTTTTTTTCAAACCCGAATTGGGTGTTGCTGTAATAGAGAACAATTTTGTAATTTCTTCTTGATGCCAGCTTTTCTTTCTTTTATTTTTCTTTTCTCTCCTCTCAATATATCTCCATGTTTTTGGTCGATACACTGGTCGTACATTCTTATCTTCATCTTCAATTATGCAATCGTATGCATGAAGTGCCGACTTCGTAACTTGTGACGTAAATTTAGCATTATAACCTGCGAATTGTATCCGTTTTACCATTTCTGTTACGTGTTTTGCTGTGATACATAGTATGTAAGTCAAGCGGCAAAGGAAATTGTGAGACATCAGGAGTGACGTATGAAATGGAATGTGACAATTGTAAAGCAATATATGTGGTGAGACGTCAAGAAATACAAAAAAAGAGGGGAAATGAACATGTTAAACAATTGAATGAAAAACAAGAAGCATCTGTATTATGGAGACACTGTGAAACCCAGCATGAAGGAATCAAACAAAATTTTAACATGAACTTAAGCGGGGTGTACCATAACAACGCAATGGAAAGACAGATCGCCGAAGCTGTAACAATCAGAAACAAAAATCAACAACAAATGACACTCATAAATAACAAAATGAAATGATTTTCTACATGATCAAGTCAACCAACATTCGTGTTGCAAAAGATAGAATTTTGCAGCTAATCGAAGTGATGAATGACCATTTGAAATGAGCCTCCTATGCGATTCATTCGAATGCAAAATACCAAGCAAATATACCGCTGCTCGAATTCGAATTTGTTGCTGCATCGAGTTCGTAGAAAGTATTATATACCAAGTAAACATTCCGTCTTGTGTAACCTTCAATTCCATGAATCTGACTTCAATGCCACAACGAAGGACATAGATCATCATGGCAAGCAAAGAAGAATAATGGAAGAAATGGAAAGTGCCATCAAAATTCCAATTTCTGCCTAGATGCTTCTCCAAATAGCTCCAATGCCGCGATCCGGCATGGCCACATTTTCAAGTGTATGTCCTGGCAATGGAAGCACATCCAGAGGATCTTGTTAGTTCGATTTTGTCTAAAATCTACGAGGAAGCCATTCTATCTGGGTTTGTGACATCTCAAAATGATCATGGATTGAAAGTTGCGATCATAAGTTGGAATTTTCCGTTCAGTGTCGTCGCATTATTGACTGTCGAAATATCTGCTAATGTTCGCATCTATCACTGAGAGAAATCCATTCCAACAAGCGCATGATGCACATAATGTATTTATCATTTATCACAAGTTTTCCAAAGTTGTCAATCTGATTACTTTGTATAATCTCTCTGGATGACTAGTCAGTGATAGAAATTTGAGATCGGATTTAATTATTTTACCCTTGAGAAAGACTGACAAAGTTGCTGGTGAAGCCGAAGTCTAAGGACGGAAGATCCACCCATAGCAATGACCATTGTAAGGGACAGTTTCGAGCGGAAAAGAGAAGCCACCGATGCCCACACCAAGAATGCCCTGAAATCAAGGGGAACAGAAAAGGGAACAGGACAGAAAAGTGAAGTATACGGAGATACTTATTTGCATTTACTTTCATGAAGCCAATGATGATGGACACAATTAGCATCCCCAACCTGAGCAGCCACTTCTAAGGATGTCTGAACAGGTATGGAGCGATCCGACTTGCGATTCAGACTGTTCTGAGACCAATGACCAATACTCGAGAAGGACTCGAGAAGGTAAAGTCGAATTACCTTGAGAAGTGCTTCGGCTGGATACGTCAAATGACTGGTGCAAATTATTTTATGTCCATGCGTCACATTACAGAGAGGGACAAGGAAATGAAAACAATTCCTTATTGAAATGTGATTTTTGTGGTGAATGTTTGTCACAAATACTGAGTTGGCAATGTTCGACATCCCTGAAGCTGCAAAACTTTGAAATTTATCATGGGAAGTCTTTTCCACCTAACGCATCTGTGCTTCAACTATGCATTCTCTACTGGAGGGTATTCCATCATTCTATGAGATCAAACTGAATGGTTATCTTAGAAAATATTATCTTTCTTTCAAAAATGAAAGGACGATGCTCAGAATATCGATGAATATCATTTCTCTTGGTGACTTTTCCGATTACTTCCTCGTAATATCTCACTGCAGAATTCCGAAATTTCAATGACATTTTTCAACAGCATGTGCAAGAGATTTGTTCATGAAATCTCAGATGCCTCAGTTCTGAGAAAGTTGTCAGAAGAAAAATCGCAAAATCAACACGCAGAGATATAGCACATAACTCTAAGGCATAAACATACAGTCACATGCTTCCTGGCCACTATACATACACTGTGCTTGCAATATACTCTGCAGCTGGCAACACGTGCTGGTGAAATACATGTGCTCTGCATTGTGCTCGCAACACGTTCTCTAAAACTTGATAATGGTTGATGACAGTCTATTTGTAAGGTACTCTTATTTAGGATTTCTGACCTGATCATGTAGGAAGCCGATTTCAACCTATCTGTCCAGAGAAATTTAGAAGTCTATGGATTTTATAATGAACATTAAACTATGCCATTTTATCTTCTAATGTATTTTTCCTATTTAGAAATCTCATTATTTTCTGTAATATCCCCATCCCTGTTAATTTGCCCTGTCAGCATAGAAATAAAACTAATTAGCTAAGAGAATGAAAGTAGAGTTGCCAATTTCGCATTTTGAAATATGTATTTCTATGAAAAACTTGCCTCAATAGATAGTCCTTTTATACATGTTAATTTGCCCGCCAATCATAATGATAAAAGTGGCATAGTTTAAAACGGTTAAAGGAGGATTCAATGATATTTACTGAGATATCTCGATCGACATCTTCTTAAAAGCCCTCATGAATTTTAACAAGATATCGACCTCATTATTTCAGTAAATATCAATGAATCCTCCTTTAACCATTACATAAACATCTATGAGTCACAAAATGAAAAGCTACATTCTCTCGAGAGGAAATAAACGTTTCCTTCCTTAGCTATCTGTCCATCCCCCGCGCTCAGGCTGTACAACACAGCTGCGGGAGGAAAAGTTGATATTTCCTCTCTCAACAAAATAGCTATTCTCATCATTTTTCTTACATTTCTGACATTTCAGTGATTTTGAATTTCATATCCTGTTTGCCTTTTTATCGTCAACATGTTTGTCCGAGGGACATCGAAATACATCGACACTAAAAATTGAAAATATTTTCGATTAGTAAATTTGCCATATTCTCTATTTTTATACAATTAAGGGATGCATATATTAAACTCCTTTGCCCTTTTTATCACGGCACTGAATACATCCATATCCTTCTTCTCAGAAAACAACTAGCAGTTATAATATGATGAATTCTTCAAAAACCAAGTTCTCTTCAACTATTTTATTGCAAGCTTTCGGGTGAATGCTCCACCCGTCTTCAGGCACGTACAGAGAGTGACTCGAAGCTGACGTTAAGCTGATCGAAATGGAGAAGGATTGGAGAAGAAGAAGAATAAAAGAAGGAATTCATATTTTGAACAAGACTTTCAATAGAGACTCTGGGTTTGTGATTGATCATTGTTGGATATCTCTGTTTCAGTGACTGTTGTGTATTCCTCTATGCAATTTTTTTAACGTTGACCTATTTTACGTCTTTTGACATGTTACTTTAATTCTTTACTAAGTAGTATTGCCTTAACATTTTAATTTTATGTAGTAATTAATCAAAATAAGTGTCAGTAGAATGTCTTGTGTATTATTACGTGGACAGTGTCAGTAGCGTGTCCTGTGATTTTTGAATTGTAATCGGTATTCCATGCTTAACGTCAGCTTCCAGTCACTCTCTCTACGTGCCTTAAGACGGGTGGAGCATTCACCCGAAAGCTCGCAATAAAATAGTTGAAGAGGACTTGGTTTTTGAAGAAGGCACTGAATACGTCGGGAACGTCTACCTGGGGTTTGGTGACGATTGATTCGTTTTTGCAGATTTTAGACAAATTTAAAAACCTGGGGGATGAGCTGTGTGCTTCTTTTCTTCCACTCCACCGCACATTTTTGTTGTTGACACCCGCGATTGTTTCATCGTCAACGATCTTCTCTAGCTCCGAAGTGCAGTTTCACTACCGCTGCAAAAGCGTTGAGTGTGTAAAATTCATCTGGTTTGTAGAAAGTTTACAGCACTTGCTTTGCCTTTCACTGTTGTGTAGACAACCATCCCACGAAGTTCATGATCACAGCTGTATGTATTGTGTTATACTGTCTTGTGTACGAGTATGTGTATCAGAAGTTGAACTCACCACATTTTGACAAGTCGAATGCCATGACCTTGTGCTGCCAACAATACACGCACAATTCACCAGGTAGACGGAGTAAGTTTCCTGATATTTCACTTTTCTAATTCAATAACTGAGTTGGGCTGCTGAATTGAGATAAAACAGTCCGTGCGTAGGTACTGGGTTCAACGTCCACGGTAGCTGGAACAGCATCGATATCGTCAACTTCAAATAAATATTATGACGTCAGAATTGTTACATAAACAGTGGTAGAGATGCGTCAACATGCAACTATGAATTAATGAAACCGACAAGTGAACAAAAAATCATTTCTGAGATTCAACCAGAGCTGAATCCATGAGCATCGAACAAATTGCTTGATATTATGTGAAGTGTTCAGGTAGACAAAATTACAGAGTTAGACACCTCGTCCGTCTTTCCCTGTCTTGTCTGTTAACCGATGCGCTCAAACAATTAAATTATATGGACAACATATCTCTGGAACATCACAATCACGTCAATGGGGAGCGTAATTACCCATATGGGGGAGCATGGTAATATCAGGGGTGGGCCGCCACATTCGGATCTGTGAACCATTTCGTCACATTTGGTCACATGCTGATGGAATTATCACAACTACAACTTCGCAAGGAGTACTCCGCATGACCACATGGAATGAATGTTGCAATTGGGCCATCAAGCTCAAAGTCAACTTTAAACAAGCGAACTAGTAGCATCACGATTTACCTGGCGAAAGTGCAAGTCACCAATGGGAAGCACGGA
>CAJQUW010004580.1:1150000-1378500 GCA_907163375.1 Prostheceraeus crozeri | reverse complement strand
ATTCTGAATGCAAAATATACGTTAAATATGAAAAACTTGCAAATTATTCTAGGCAGTAATACCTTCCTATTCAGGTAGTATCTAGATATCCATGGATGATGATGTCCTTAATCTCCGCTAATGATATCCAAAATCCCCGACAATGATATTCAAAATCTCCGGTAAAAGATGAATATTTGAAAATGATCAAAATCGTTCATGCCCATGTTACAATTGATGCAATTGTGAATTGGTGGATATATCAGATAACTGACTCTTTGACTGAGATCTACGCATAGGGAATCGACTCGTCTATTTCCAGCGCGTATCACCTACATTGAGGTAGTTATCTAATGTAGGAATCACAGCTTGGTATAATATGCAGATATTTAGCATTTCAAATATATTTAACAAGAGAAGAAATAACCTGACATATCATACAAAATAAGAAAAAAAGACAAGCGCATGAAAAGTTAAGAGCGAACACCGCCAGCCATTAATACACTTAAGCCATTCCCTCTGATTATCGCAACACTGATGCGCTGCTGAAATCAGGAATGTTCACGTCGGTCGCCACTTGCTTCACTCGTTAGATTGCCAAGTGACTTAAGGAAGGTCTTTGTTGATTCACCGTGCACTCCAGTAGTCTTGATAGCAATGGGTTGGCCAAAAATATCTGCATGATTATACCATGCTGTGATTTCTATTGTTAGTATTCTATGACCTCTGCTTGTAAAGCATGGACCATGGAAATGCATGGACTAAGTCAGGTATGTCTATGAACCATAGACAGTTCATACATAGACTATGAACCATCTATGTATGGCTCATAGACTTTCCAGTTTGCTACCGTGCATTTTTCATGGATATTTATCGTGCATTTTTACCGTGCATTTTTTCGGCAAAAATGCACGATGAACCTCTCTTCTACAAGCAATAGATATGAGAACATTGTTTTCCATTTGCAATCATAGCATAGAAATTAGGAACGTTAAGATTAGTCGAGAAATGTCGGGAGCTGGGGTGGACCTGCCTTCCATTCGCATTAACCATTTAGGGTGGCTATGGAGAAGAAGCAGCCAGTTTCATCCACACAATATCACAGCGGCTGTCGATCCAAACCGGTGCTGGCTACAATAACATTATAACATCAGTGGACGAATATCGTTATCCTTGATAAGGAGTAACGCTTTGTCGATCCTGAAGAGATCGAGGTCTAGTGCAAGCATCACAGACCAGCAGTGATTTTGCTTATCCCTCTTCGTTTGAGATTATTTCATTAGAGATGCAGATAACTTGAACTTTTAGGTACGTAGGACATTTTTTACATCAGTTTGTATTTCAATGCCAAATATAGATTATATATAACTTTGGAAAAAAAAGATTTAGAATACTAACAATGTAGCATTATATCATGGATTTTTAGGGCCGTAATATCAGACCAGGGATATCTATGATTAATATCTGTGGTATTCTAGGGATTGGAAACTCTCAATCTGTGGACGATTAGCGGAGGCCAGATTTGAAATAATTTTTCATAGACTTTGGCAGTCAAATCGAAAACATCTCAGTAAATTTGATGTTTTGCATACTCCGGCAGATCAAGTTCATATTTTGTCAAAAAGACAAATGGTGTGCAAATGCAGCATTTTGCATTGTGAATCAAATAAACGTGCCAGACACAAGAAATCTGTAAAGGCATCAATTTATCGATTTCCCTTGAAGGATGAGATGAAGAACAACTTAAATCGTGGATAAATGTGCTGAAAAATAGAATTAAAAGTGAAGTAATAACAAGGAACGTGGGAGTCTGCTCATTGCATTGGCCTAAAAATGCACCCAAAAAGAAATGTTGTGGAAAATCTGTCCCAGTCACGCCTCCTTCAGTATTTGAGGAAAGCAACTCTATTGAGAAATTGAACGAACGCAGGCGTGGACAACTTTCAGGCACACGAGGATTATTGGCTGAACAGCGAAATTTTGCTCCAAATGAATTGGAAGATTTTAATGCGCATGATAAATTATCAAATTTCCAGACCTTTGAAAAGGATATTAAAAGCAAAAAAAAAAATTTCCCAATCGATATCATTATCAAGGGAGATTACGTACTCTTGCTATCCATCAGTAGTGAGCTTGAAACAGACTTCATCATAAAGATCTCTTGCGACTTCTCAACCATGCATGTTTGCATGTTTGAAAATGTCAGGTTACCAACACAGATCGAATGATGGTCACAGTTAGAAAACATTATCTGTTTCGTGAAGAATTTTGAAACGAATGTCATTGATCAAACAATATCTTTGAGAGAAAAATGCTACTTTGAAGAGAGCTTCTCAATTCAAGTAGTGCTGGATATGCTTGAGCTGCTTTGCTATGAAGTAAATGGTCGAAGATGTAATTCATCAATCATGCTGATGGCACTGAATTTATTTATAATAAACAGGACTTGGTACAAAATGCTCAGATCTTATTTTCCTACTCCCAAAACTCTCACAAAAAATATTGGTTCTTTCAGCGATATTGTTTCGAGGCCTGAAGCGGCTGAAATATGAGAAACAAGTTTCTCTTTTGGTATGAACAATGATAGCAAATTGTGTGGGAGCTATATTTGATGAAGTGCGCATTTTACCTTCAGATGCGAATGAGGAGGTGGACATATGATAGGATACGCTTGTGATAATTCAAAACGAATGGCTCGCAGTGTCCTCGCAATCATGATAAAGCCTCTGTTTACAAAAATCAAAGCCTTTGTTATTCGCCTTGTACCGGTATTCTCACTCAATGCTCAGTTTTTGAGGGATCTTGTTATTACAGCTTTGCGAATTATTTATTCTGACGTTGGCACGTCCTTGTACTTGATGTCAGATTGTCATGCGACGAATCGAACATTTTTTAAATTGCTCAGAAGGGATGGTTCGTTATCATTTTGTATTTCTCTTCCTGTGGAATCGAACAGATCGTTGTACCTCTTGTTTGATCCCGTACTTATTGAAATCTATCAGAAACAGCTGGATAACTTTCAAATCACAAACTGTAGAATTCCAATCCCCTGATTCATCAGAGTTTTGACACGATGGTCCGATTTCATCGAATTATACGAAAAAGAAAAACAATCTTCTCTTCGCCGAACGAAACTAACATCAAATGCACTGAATACCAATGCTTTTGAAAAACAAAATGTTCATTGAGGTTTGAAATTGTAGTGTTTGATGATAAAACAATTGCAGCCTTAATCAGGACGGCAGGGAAGAAACAGCATGCTTTATTTACCACATCCTCAATATGTGGAAGCAATTAAATAATCGAAGTGTCAGTGCACATCTACATCTGAATGACAATATTCGTGCTCCTGTGTCACATGTTTCTCAGTTGGAATACTTGCCTAAAATGAGTGAATCACTCAAGCAAATTACTCCGACTCGTGTATCAAGGAGAATGCAAACATTCACCGTCGAAATTACGGAGGCTTTAGATGGACTTACATCCATGTCAAAACATCTTTTGGTTGGAGGTGATAAAGTGAAATATCTGCTGCTTGGCCACTTTCAGAGTGACTGTCTTGAAGGCGAGTTCGGATATTACAGAGAAACGTTTGGTGGACTATATTGTATCGCTTTTGAGCAAGTTCTGATTGCTGCCTAATCCCGCCGTGTGAGGATTTTACATGAACTGGATTGCTTAGACAACGGAAAGTATTCTCCAGCATCGAATACATGCTTTGAATGCAGCAACCTTGATCTCTCTGATGAAGAATGGAAAGCAAATGACTAAGCTCAAAATAAAGTCTGCAAACTACCTCATGTTGTCCGCTCGACATTATTTTCTGTTGCAGGATACATTGCTAAAAAGGAAAACGTACCGATTGATCCCAACCAAATCATGCATGATAATGTGATCCGGATGACATCGGCTTTCTGAATGGTTTGAATCGAGGTCTCCTTACATTACCACCAAAAGAGTCATTTTACTACTGCTTGCTCTCATACAGCTTCTTTTCTACATTCTACAAACATCTTTGTCTGAAGCGTTTCCTGTATTGTCTCATCATTTTACATGACACTTAGTTTAATTTTAAAAAAAGGAGGCAATCGTTCACAGATTAGCCACAACCATATTGTCAGGTTTTATTCGCAAAGAAAATGATCAGAATCACGAAGCGGATATCAGGAAACAAAACAAGTTATCCAGATAAGCATTGAAAGAAAGTAGTAAGAATGCTACATTATACATGTACATTGTTGTTTATTTAATCTTTCCACCATTAGAACATTTAAGGAAAGTACTGGGGAATTTGATGAATGCACAATTCACGTATCATTACATAACACAATAATTGTATTTTTGTGTAAACTTAATAACATAAATATAGCTTATTAGTTATTGTTGGAATAACATATTATGATTAGCGCAAGTTTTTGTTATTTTAACACAATTGTCAAAGAAAGACCTCGAAGGCATTATTGGGTAAAATATATTAAATAATAATAACTAAACAAGTCTTTCAACGCACAATTTTGTATATATATATATATATGTATAAAGTATGAATAATATATATAGCATGTATATATATTAGTATAATAATTTTGTGCGTTGAAAGACTTGTTTAGTTATTATTATTTAATATATTTTACCCAATTATAACATATTATGATAAAGGTAGAAAGTAATAATTAATGCAGGAATATTTAGAAATGATTTTCTGTATTGATAATTGCATCTATAGCGATTGAAATATTTTGTGAAAATCTGGCCTCCGCTAATCGTCCACAGATCGCGAGTTTCCAATCCCTAGAATACCATAGATATTAATCATAGATATACCTGATCAGACATAGCCGAGGCTGCGCTAGCAGCCGAGACTGTCTGATATTTCTGCCCACAAAATCCATGATATAATGCTATTGTATGTAACTCTTGAGAAGTCTATGAATATTCAGTATTGGTTCTTCATTATAACCTTGACTCGTCTACAAGCTGTAGGAAGTAATAAATTTATTACTTCCTACAGCTTGTAGACGAGTCAAAGTTATAATGAAGAACCAATACTGGATAAATATTGTCTCGTGGCACAATCTGGCAAATATTGCCTCTTATTCTATGAATATTGCAATTCTTAATCAGTGTTAGTCACAGATAAAGGAGAGATTGACTTTGATTGACTTTTATTGAAGTCTATGATAGTTTGCTTTCTCAATAGATAATAATTCATGAAAAGTTTGAAAGTCTATGAATGTTTCCAATGTGAATAGATTTGAAATTCAGATTTCTATCTAAAAATGATTTTAAATATCAGTTTACCAATTCATTCATTAATGGAATCTCAAGCTGGAGTGACGGACGACGGCTCATGGCTATCTGGTACGATGAGAATTCTATGTGAAATTGGCGGGCATATAATGGTGCATTATATACCCTCCAATGCCGGGCAATAATGCATTTCAAACTCATTTCAATAATTTCTATGACCTCCAAAGCCATCGAGAGTGAAATACAATACATATTGGATGGAGTGTCATCGATATACAGAAGGTTGGTACAGCGCAAAGCGGTTTAAATGATCATTCTTATTCGCACTCCACTTTTCTAGTAATGCAACTCAGACTCTGGGGACAAAATTTTCGAACTTCGAGTTCGGCTCCATTCGAATTCCATTTGTATGTGTCAAAATATACACTTTCAATCCTTTGGCAAAATCATGACTTCGATATGGACTTCAGGTTACCGTACACTGAGTTAAACCTTTTCAATCAAAAAAAATTCCCACTGATCTGATTATAGAAAATATGGATGTAATTATCAGAATATTTGCATTGAGGGCATAGCGTTATGTTTTTGATTTAAGAAATTATCCTATCTCGTCATTCATGAATAATTTATATATTCATTATTCTGCAAAGACTTTGAAAGATCAAATGGGATGGGGTGATTGTCATGTCTATCAAGTAAAGTCCCATGAGAGTTCACCGAAATGATTCCTTTCTCTCACTACCAATATTGAGAATTGTATTCTTCACTTCATCATTTGAAATGGAGTCTGATGAAATACATTGCCAATTTCAAAGGACTAAATTGCAAATCTTATCTCTACCATAGAATCCAATCTCTTACTGACTAGATTTGGATATTTCAATCTCTAGTTGATAATAAATATTCATTAGAGACAAGTAAAATGTATAAGCTTATTAAGTTGAAACTTCATACTTTCAAAGCGTGAGCATGGACGTATGTGAGTCGTTAATTTGTATCAAATTAAATTTAAAAGAACCGCTATAACCAACACTCGATATTCCAGAACAGCACTTCCGAAGAAATTAACAGAATTTAATCCTTAATTCACTGATTTTTCAGATTATCGAGTGCTTTTGGCATATTACGCGTAATGATACTCGATAATCCGAATATTCAGTGTCCCTACTTCGATACAGGTTTTACAATACTTTATTCAACCATTGTCGAGAAAAAGGCATAGTCTGATTGGTAGAGGCCATCAGTTTCAAAGGTGCTGAGGTGCATGACAAATCATGGTCGCTTCTTGCTTGCATTTAAACGCATGTAAGGCCTCAGCCACACTGCGAGTTTTCCAAGCGTTTCCGAGCAAAGCGTTCTGCAGCAAATATAAAACACCGCTACAGCAGTTGTAGACTGCCACACAGCGAGCAAAGCAAAGCAGAGAGTTTAATAACTTACGGACATATGTTTGCTCGAGATGCTCTTGTTTGCCTTGCTTTCCGTGTGACTGAGACCTAAAGCATTGCGTCATCCCTTCCAGTCGTGAGATTGTGAGAAAGGTTCCTCTGAGCAAAACTTGTATTTCAGTATACCAGTGCATGTGCTTCGTCATGCGCACCTGGATTACTTGCATTCAGGCTCATGACGCTAAAATAAATGTCTTCATCTATATCAAAAAATGAATAAATCATGCGACTATATACTGTTTTTTATATATACTATATACGGTTTGAATGTAGACACTTTCAAATTTCTTACTTGTTTTGAATTAGCATTTAATTCGTAATACACGAATTGCAATTCTACGGTGTATTCTTCCGTGTATACAATGAGAGATAGAAATAAATCTGGTCAGACCACCACTTTATAGGCTTACTCCTACAATGGATGTGGACACTATTTTAGAACTTAGTATCGGGTAGAAATGACTTGTTTACTTTACTCTCTGCTCTGGAGGCCCGTTGACGATGAGTTGACAATGTCTTCCAGGTTCTGTGCCACTCGATGGACTTCAGGGGATCTCATGTTTCTCAGGTTTCTGGAACATGTTGAAAGTGAAATATTCAGAAGATGCAATCGTTTGTTGCATTGGAAGATATACATTGTCGTTTTTGAGGAATGCCTAATAATCTAAGACCTCCTTACATAAGTAAATTGTATACCAAATCAGCGGTGATTATTGTCGCTTATTCCCAGGTAAACACCTAAGCCTATTGAAATTAGAATCAACAGGCAAACGACAGGTCCAACTATTATGTAATTGTTCGCCTTTCATCACATCGTTTAAAATGCATACGAGTATATATAGCATCTGTACACTTGGACCTCCTAAATGAAGTAAAAAAAAGCATTCCAATTCAACATTCATTTTTTCATTAATTCTATTCTTCTTTCTGACATTGCAAAAATATCCAACATCTGAATGCCAGTTTTCAGGGCCACTTTTTATCATAGGGCTATGAATTACTTTTCAATCGAAATAAAAGACAAACTACACAATTTCTCATCGGACATGCTCGTCTTAGAAAATCTTTAGATTCTTTTGAGAGTAGAGAAGGATCTTTCACAACCACAACTAGACACGCTAAGCGTGGTGAGTGTTTTGAGTAGCTTTTCAGTCGTGGAAAAAACATCAAAAAATTCACGTACCAACAGGTTCAAAGACCCTGCTGCACTTTCTGCCTGACCAACAAACTCATCGGTTTTATACAAAATTTGCAATTCACCACGAAACTTGTTTGGCAAGTAAGTAAGAAGTAAGTAAGAAATGTTTATTCAATAAATTGATAATCGTTTACATTACAAGTTATAATCAAGAATACAATGTTCAAGTGAGTAATTATAGAAATGACATGGCTTTACGACAAAATGAAGACAGTTTGTACTACGTTCGCTGATTATACAAAATACATGACCATGGTAAAAATGAGTTCAAGTACCTGGTAGTGCGACAAAAAGGAACACGAAAATGTTTACTGGAGCATTCAGGAATCAAGTTGTTGAGCGGATGCAAAGTTCAACTCTCACATTTCAAAAGGAAATCAATAGCCCTCTGTTCAAAAAGGTTTACAATTTGAGGGAAGCTATCACAATAACAATTAGGACCACAAATGATCTTATGTGCACGCCGTTGAAATCGTTCTAGCTTTGTTAACAACTTTACAGGTAAGCAGCCATAAACAGGTGATGCATACATAATCAAACTCGTTATTAGTGAGTGATAGACGTTTATAAGGTCCTTTTTACTTAACATAGATTTTAGAACGCGAATAACATACAGACGAGAGGAAGCTTTCTTCAGAACACGAGAAATCTGATGATCCCAAGATAAGGAATCATGTAAAATAAAGCCTAAAATTTTCACTGACTTAACATTTTCAAGCTTCAAATTGGTACAATCAGGACAAGTTTTTAGTACATTTTATCAAAATTTGCTTGCTTTTATTCATATTGATAGTGAGTCCAATGTCGGAAAGAGAAAAGATAATGGAGTCTATTTCAGACCGTGTTGGATTGTCTCGGAAAATTGGTTCGATTACAGTCATATCATCGACGTATTTTGTAATTTTACAGAGATGACTTGAAGAGACAACACATCCCATCATGCCGTTGAATAAATATGGCCCAAGAATTGACCCCCGTGGGACTCCTGATGTGACTTTGGACTGAACACCACAATGACCATCGATCGATACAAACTGCGTTCGTTCACTCAAATAGGAATTCAACCATCTAATTAGTCCACCTTCCATCCCCATAGATGATAAGTAATTCAAGAGCTTGTTATGAAGAATATTGTCGAACGCTTTCGTTAAATCTAAGCAGGACACACGAACACCAATAGTACCATCCTTTTCCATAAGAGCCTATATTTCATTTGTAATGGCCACTAACGCACTTGTGGTGGATCCCAAAGGTCTGTGTGCATGTTGTTCTACACCGTAACAATGGATGAGTGATGTCTTAATTTTACTTAAATTCAGTCTCTCAATGACCTTGGATAAAGCCGATAGAACCGAAATAGGACGTAAGTCATTGATGGTAGGAGCACTTTTCTTTGGAATGGGATGAATTCTGGCAATTTTGAGTTCACTCGGAAATGTCCTCTGAGCAATAGAAGCATTGACAATGCTCGAAATAGGAGCACTCAATAGAGAAGCACCAATGCGCAAAAGTCGAGGTGGGATATGATCGGGACCAGCTGATTTGTTTAGTTTCAAAGAATATTTATTGTCTTGAATACATCGTGCTCAGAAACAGAAAGATTCCAAACGTCAGCAATGTCACTGTAGAAATTGTCGTCACAAGTATTATTGAAATTTCTTTGGAATGTGGTAGTTAAAGCATCAATTAAATTATTGCAACTGCCAAATTCATTTATCAAATTTTCGAACATGTCTTTACCCTTAATGCCTCGCACCTCGTTCACGACGGACCAGCAATCTTTTGCCGAATTAGAATGCCTTTCAGCCCATTTAAGTTTTGCCTTGAAAATCTCAGTCTGTACACGATGTTTGTAATGTTCGAACAAAGCCCAATCTTTATCTCTGAATGCTTTCCATCTCTTATTGATGAGGGACTTTAAAAAAGGAGTAATCCACGGTTTGTCTCTTTTAGAAAAATGTCACAAACTCACGTGCGAAACACTCGACTGCAGAAAATAACAATTCATAAAACATATGAAGCATATCATTCACGGAGGAACAATTATTCAAGATGTTAAAGTCCATCGTAGACAAAATAGAGACAAACTCCTGAACATTAGACTGTCTATAGTCCCATACCTCTACAACACGTTTACAGTCATGTACATAAATTTGTCAGAGTCTCTTGGGTTCAGGACAACATGATTATGGTCTGAAGTACTCAAAGGCGGACCGATGTGCGCTGTTTCTTCATAAAGAAGACTAAGCTCGTCATCTATCCAAACATGGTCAAGAATATTGTTTGACCTGGTAGGATAGATAACTGTATTTCTTAAGTTAAAATCTTCAGAAAAAACTTCACACAGATACAACTTCACAGCTGTATCGAAGTTATTGAAGTCCCTACATATCATCAAATTGGCATCAACATTGCCAGTCAGAACATCATCAAGCTCCTGGAGCAAGAAAAGAGAAATAGCCACATGGTCATTAGCATGAAGATTAGGAGGAACGCAAGCCAGGATACAAGTAATGTTCACAAATTCTAAAGTCAAAAGTTCAATAGATATGTGGTTTGGTCACTGTGGGTTGTCTTTGTTTTGGACACAAACTTTGATGGATCCAAGCGCAAACACCACCTCCTTTGCGGTTTGCACGGTCGTCACGAAAGAAAATATAATCATGAATTCTGCAAACAGAGTCATCAATATCTGAGTGTAACCATGATTCGGTGATAAGTATAACTTCAGGCTTTAGCATGGATACAGTTACATTTAATTCATCTGATTTGTTGACAACGGATCTCGCATTAGCAAGGAAAACCTTCGGAGCTTTGGATTTTCTTACGTAGGAGAGTCTGGCATAACTGTGAGGATACGTGGATAAAAAATTCATCGAAAATTACTAATATCAGAGCGCCGAGTTACTTGATTTCTGAAGATAACAACGTCTTCACCATTGTCTCGTCTGCGTCTAAGCTCTTGCCTCTGAGCCTTTAAAGCTGCTTGCTGAGTCTGCGTCAGATCATTGCTTACATATACGGATTTGAACCTCGAAGAATTTCGCAACAATTTGTCCCTTCTAAGTATATCCTGCTTCTCTTCGGAGGTTTTAGTGGATGGCCTTATAGGACGTGGTCCAAAATCAGGCCGAAACTGGCCAATGCGTTTTATATCAGTAACCTCTACCGTAGAAAGTTGCATTTCTTTCAAAATTTCATCCACATTCTGACGAACCCATATCTTGTCTCTCATCAACAGTCCCATCATCAACCTCTGCTATACCTATAATAACAATGTTATCAATTCGTTCAAGCCTTTGACTCATTTCATCAAAAAACAATGGGAAAAGCTGTTCCTCGGTCTTATTGATCTTATGGTAGATGTTACCTATTTCTGCTTTGACGTTTTCATAGCCACGTTGAACTTTAGTCACAGAAAGTTCAATATCATTGATTTTGAATTTTAGCGATTCAAATTTCATGGCATTCAAATCTTGCGTGATCTTCATAATGATTTCATCCTTCGCATTGGCGTCGCTAGGAATCTCAGGTTGGGGGGGGGGGGGCAAGGATATTCATCAAAACGTCAGTCGGCCTATTGGCAAGTAGCTAAGTGTAGTAATGAAAACATAAAGGCATTTTTATTCGCAGAAAAGAGTTATATCAAATTATTCAACCCCTATATATAATAATATATATTAATAATAATAATATAATACAATGAAAACCGTGATATATATATATATATATATATATATAGAATTTTGTTTAATCAGAGAAAAATAGCTTGTATTGGTACTCGGAGTTTCATGTATGTGGTCATACAATCATCAGCCAAATGAACATTGCAATCTACAGCTTTTGGTTAATATCACAGATAGCCTAAATAGTAGTTAGAAGTGTGCGGGGCGTAAAATTCACAGTTTGAAGTTAGCAAGCAAGTGCTTGTTTCTTTGCCGACACTTTGACACCAGTTCACTTCTCCTGTTTAATAATTTGCCAGTCTGATCCGTCAGAATGAAATATTTTTCATAAAGACACAAATCACATTTTGATACACCAGGCTTGAATGGCTTGCATCTCCTTCTTATTGACCATACTACTTTAGGATTTTTATTGCCTTCTTTTAATTTCCAATATTCTTTTGATAGTTCAGTTTCACTTTTGTATTTCTCTGATTGAAAGATTTTTTGTGATTCGCAAATCTTAATTTGAAAGTTCCTTCACATATCCCGATGTATTTTTTGTCTTCATATTTGGAGTCGTCGCAGGAGATTGTTGCTTCATACACCATATTCTTTGTGAGACATTCGTTTCTCAGGGGGCATTGCTCTTTTTTAAGACAGTTACACATTCTATCATCATTTGATTTCCCTTCTTTTTCCATTACTTTCTTGTTATGTCCATTATAATATGCTTCACGTTTGACATGCAGCTGTAGCTCAATTTGATTGTATTGCGGTTGAATATCTTCCTGTACATGTGGTCTTTGTGAAAGTGCTTATCAATTAGAGCAAGAAATATCCGACCAATGTTTGTAGAAACACTCTTGCTATATGAAGGGTTAAACCATGTAATCACTCTTTTTCGATTTTTCTTCTCTTGTTGACTTTTATTTTCAGTACTCTGATAGGTGAGTTTGTGCGCGTAACCATTGTTGTGCAGCATTTTCTGATAAAAATCAGCTGAGTCGTTGAATGTGCTCTCGTTTGATGATAACTCAGATAACCGCTTTTCTACAATTGTGGGTATTTGCTTAATAATACACTGAGGATGATTGGACTTGGCGTTAATGTACAAAACATCTTGTTCTGGTTTCCGGAAAGGCTTGTACGTTCCATCATTAAGGTCTAAAGTGATATCCAAGTAATTCACAATCTTGAGATTGCATGATATGTCCAAGTGGAGTCCATAATACTTGAAGATTTCGTGAAACCTCTTTCTAATTATGTCAGCTTGGCGTCCAGTGATGTTATTAAAGTAGGCCAAACCATCATCCCGATATAATCCAACCGAATTTGTATCGAATTCTTTGGATAATATATGCAACAAGAAAATTCCGACCAATTCACAAATTTCTGCGCCGTCGTAAGATCCCATTGATACATCGAACTTTTCATTTTCTTTCTTTACCCATGGCTCACCATTATTAAATAACAGCCATTTTCGTGCATGCTTGATAGTATTCAGCGATTGATGATCGATTTTGACAAAGTCAGCCGCAAACTTTAAGCACTGATCGAGTAAGTTTTCAGTTATAGATGGATAGAAATCTTTAATGTCAAATACCATGAATTTTCTGGATTGTTTATACTTCAAATCATTAAACCATGAAATAACGTCAGTCGTATTCATCCATTGTAAAACAGCAGTAGAAGCTCTCAACTTTGGATTGATATCAACCAAGATATGCTTGCTAATACGACCAACTTCGTTTTTCGACGGATTTATCAAGCGTGTCGAAGGATTATTTGGGAATATATATATATATATATATATATATATATATATATATATATATATATATATATATATATATATATATATGTATATATATATATATATATATATATATCAGATAGCAAGAACGATGGACATCAAAAGACGTACTTCGGTATTTGTGAAGGAAGTTTCAAACTGCGGTATGGCAATCATAAAAAATCATTCTCTCACGAAAAGTATAAAAGCGAGACGGAGCTTTCCAAGGAATACTGGAGTATCAAAGAAAAAGGTGTGACCCCTAAAATATCTTGGCATATCAAAAAAGTTTGCAAGCCGTACAATCCAATGATCAGGCGATGTGACCTCTGTCTTAGCGAGAAATATTTTATTCTGCAGCATAGAAATGTCAATCTGTTGAACAAGAGGAGCGAATTGATTTCGAGATGTAGACATCGCAATAAGCATTTGCTGGCAAAGACCTGACTTTTGACTTTTATTCACTTCAGTATTTAATGCAATGATTCCATGTTTGTCTTTTAGATCTGGCTGACGATTGTATTGGACACAATACATGAAACTCTGAGTACCGGTACAAGTTGTTTTTTCAACTACGGTATACACATATATATATATGTATATATATATATATATATATATATATATATATATATATATATAAATGTATATATTGAAAGAAAAACAACTATGTTTCTATCAACCGAACATGTTTCGGAATGTAATGATCATTCCATCTTCAGCGGTACAGGAATCCGATAAAACAACAGAAGTAAGCTTATATACAGATCAGCGTAAAATGCAAGAACCGATATCCATCAAATATGACGTGTAAAACTATGATGCTATGTACAGGCGAAAAATGACGTCATGAAAATCACAAATTCAAGTGCAAGGGCACTGAGCCATTCCTTTCATTAGATAGCATATCGATATTTTCTTTCAGAAGAATAGACTCCAAGATAAGAGGATAGGCTGATGCACCGATAATAGAGAAATTTTCAGCTTTAGGATGGTGCTCATGTAAAGAGATTTCAGTGGCTACGGATAGGCTTTCAAATGCTCGCTGATTCGAGTGGCTAAGTGGCGCTTGGTTGCACCAATGTATCGCATTGGACAGCGATCACAAGTATACAAATATGTAACATTCGATTTCAAGCCAAACGAAATGCGATCTTTGTTATTGAAATGGTTCAAAACTTTATTGGTTTTGAAAGCCAAGTAAATTTTCACATTCTGCAATTTCTCATTCAACTCGTTTATGCGTCTTTTAAGTTGCTTATGTTTGCTATCTGTGAAACGGATGGACCAGTACACCTTATCCACTTCAGTAGTGGTTGAGGCATTTTGCGAATTTTCAAACTTGGTTACCACATTTCTTTTTATTTTGTCTATAAATTGCGAATCATAGCCGTTTTTTCAGAAACATTGATTTGATGCGTTCACACGCTATTCTGAAATTCTCTCTATTGGAGCAAATTCTGTATGCTCTCGAAAATAGGGAACGCATAGCAGCGATTTTATAAGTAGAGGGAGAACATGAAGAGGCAGGTATGTAGATACCTGTATTGGTTTCTTTAATGTGATGGCCAATATCAAATGCACCATCAAGAATGCTGACAACAGTGTCAAGAAATATGAGACTCTCATTCTGGCCTAATTCTATCGTAAATTTTAAATTTTCCTCAACCGAATTGAGGAACTCGAAAAAATGCTTACAATCCTTTTCAGTGCGAAAGATCGCAAAGCAGTCATCTACATATCTAGTGTAGAAAAGGGGAAGATGAGTAAGTTCTGAAAAACGGCTTTCTACAAGATTCATGGCAAACGCAGCCATGGTGGGAGCCAGCTTCGAGCCCAATGGCATGCCATCAATTTGGTAAAACAGTTTCTCATTAAAAGAGAATAAAATGTTAGTACATGCTATTTCTAATAAACTTTTCAAAGCTGGTTTGGAGACAGAACAGTACGCAAAATCAATTAACGACAAAATGTGATCAATCGTCTTGTTGACAGGAATCGACGTAAAGAGATTCGATACATCAAAGCTAACTAATTTGCAATTTTTCAAATCCAGAATATTGACATGCTTTAACTTTTCAACAAACTGAAAAGTATCAGTAACACTATATTGCCTAGGGATGAAGGGCTTCAGCAAATTATCCAACCAACCCGACAAATTGGAGAGATAAGAATTTCTCATATTTAGAATGGGACGATACGGAGGATTGTTGATATTTTTGTGGACTTTCGGGAGTCCGTACAACCTCGCGGGTCGAGAACCAACAGATTTGATTTTATCAATGATATCATTGTTTAAAAGCTTCTTTGACTTCAAACTTTGGAGCTTACGATTAAATCTGTCCTCTTAGCCGATTAATCTGCGCCACTTAGCCACTCGAATCAGCGAGCATTTGAAAGCCTATCCCGTAGCCACTGAAATCTCTTTACATGAGCACCATCCTAAAGCTGAAAATTTCTCTATTATCGGTGCATCAGCCTATCCTCTTATCTTGGAGTCTATTCTTCTGAAAGAAAATATCGATATGCTATCTAATGAAAGGAATGGCTCAGTGCCCTTGCACTTGAATTTGTGATTTTCATGACGTCATTTTTCGCCTGTACATAGCATCATAGTTTTACACGTCATATTTGATGGATATCGGTTCTTGCATTTTACGCTGATCTGTATATAAGCTTACTTCTGTTGTTTTATCGGATTCCTGTACCGCTGAAGATGGAATGATCATTACATTCCGAAACATGTTCGGTTGATAGAAACATAGTTGTTTTTCTTTCAAAATATGTTCAAATTGGGCACGTTATGTCTGAACATGTATATATATATATATCATATATAGGCCTACTATATACCTTATATATAACCTTATAAAGTTTGTGCTGTATTAGTTACACATATTGACAATCCAGAAAACGTTTTAAGTTGAACTAGATAAGATTTTTTACTTTGGAAATCAACAATTTACATCCAACCACCTCATACAACTTATGGTAACCAGAAGGATAAATCTTATCCTAATTTCAGTCATTTATCACATTTGCCAGCAAAACGGGAAACTAATGTGTCACCGTCGAGATTGATCAAAATGTCTTTTTCCACAGCTGCAAAAAGAAGAGCTTCTAAACGCTCTTGCCCCATTGTTGACCTAAGTTTAGTTTTAACTGTGGCAAGCCGTGAAAATCCTCTTTCAACATAGGCTGTTGTTACTGGCAAAGTTAACAGGACCTGGTACGAATATCGTAACTGGGAGAAATGTGAAGGCACTCTATTGTATAAGAAGGCAAAATTGTTGTAGTTGGTAGTAGGCATGTTCCTAAATAAACGCCACTGGGACAACATGTGTATGTGGTAGAGGTAGCTTGAAGTGATCGACCTCGACCTCGACAAACACGCTCACGCAATGACTACATAGCTGCCGCCGTGAAGCCACGAATAACAGAAAGGGAAATGATGACATCGTCTACTGCTACCAAAGGTTGGGGGCAACTGCCCCCCTTTCCCCCCCCGTGGCGACGCTAGTGATCCTTCGTTTCTTTCAGTAATTGCTTAATGTCAGAAACCAGACAATACATTGGAATATCTGGACACGGAGGCAATGACAAGCATGGAGCAGTATTCACGCTACTTGACAATAGAATCCACAAATAATCCCAAATTACCAGCAGATGTAGCAAAAACGTGGAAAATTAACACCAGAAACAGAAAGACCAGGGAACAACGATCCGAACGAATGCAAAAACCACGCGTAAAGACCACAGGGGCCACCAGAATCTGTTTTACCAACTTATAGCCCGATAAACAGCAAGAGCACACAACCGACCAGTATGATAAAAACATGATGTGATGACCAACAAAATATGATGACCAAAACATGCATCTTAATTATCTTTATCGATAGAACAAAACAAATCATTAGGAGATAAGACAGATATAGCATTCCCCTAACAATGGATAATGTTTCTGAGGAGTCTTTACCCTGATGTCTCTGCCAACTCGAGATATTACTGGATGACATTTATCAACAAACGATGTTTCCATGCCAATATATAATCACATCAGGTGTGTGTTTATCTTCTTAATGTTGAATCTTCTTTCACCATGTAGATTTCGCCACCTTGTGATGTGTTACTAATAAGCTTCAAATATGGTAGCGCAAATATTAATAATTACCTATAATAAGAATGAAATTTCTAAAATTTAGTTTTAGGACGAATTGCTCTATTATTAAGAATGAAACTGTAAAAGTTGGTTTAAAAATGATAATTTGACAGTAAACACTGTTTACCTTAATTGCCATGAGAAATCGCCACTGTATCAGATGACGGTGTTTAATCGTGCAAATATGCACTTTGCCAATTATGCTCATGACGTCCTTTATTTGCAGTCACAATACTGTACACAATGACAAGTTTATATGGCAAAAAATGCTCCTAAAACATTCTGAAAAATCTCCCAACAGGCATGTACGTGTTGTGGGGTAACGTTGTGCATTAAGAAATGCAGCACAAAATCGATCTCTTAATATATAAGCAATTTAATCCAATTTTCTCGCAACTCAGATAGAATTACGTGGAACGGCATGGATCGTCACTTTGAGTAGGCCTACTGACTGCACATATTAAATGTCCACAAATAATGAGGTGATTTACAGAGGTCCTAATGTTGCATTTTGATATTAGATTCATCACTGACCCTCAGCTTGCTGATCAAGACTTTTTGACTTTGAAAATATCAGTTGGCAAGTGCGCTTCCATGACAACGTTAAACAACAAAATACTCAGAATACTGTTCTGGAGACAGGGAATATATTGATCTCAACTCTGTCAGATGGAAAGAAACATGCATGCAGGCATTTATACTAAATACAATTGCCTCTGGATGATGTAATTTGAAATACATGCTACTTTCATGAATGCTGGACAAAAATTATTTTTAGCTTATTTAATATCATATATATGTATATCATCGGAAGCACATTAGAAATAACATCGTGCGAACGCAACACGATTTTTCCTTTTTATGTTGTGTAGTCTATGCACTAAAATTAACTAACGTTCATAATAATATCGGAAAGTTAGCAACAATATGAAGCAATTGCAGTCATTTCGCTAGAATGATAATTAAGAAATGGGGAAGCATATGACATGTAAAATGAAGTGAATGCATTAATTGGCATCTCTTTTCAACAGCAGCTTCTATGCAATAGATCGATCTATCCGTCTATATATGCTGTGATAATCTACATATACATGTAGGCGTGAAATAGAAAAACAGTGCGATAGAGTTAATTAATTTCGATAATTAAAATGCACGCCTTCAGCTTGCTCACACGTAGCTTACAAACAAAATTCGTCCATAACAAAGCCGATAACAGAAATTGCTAATCTCAGCTGAATAACATACGAGTATTAAATGATCAAGGTTAATTCAAGGCTGCTAGCACAAAATAGTTAACAAATTGAACGAATTGAATATGAGCGATATCAAAATATGGTTGAATTATATAAATGACATGATTGGACATATGCTATGATGCCAGAATTATAAATTGCTTGAGCGTGTCAGTTAACTGACAAAATGCAATTTAACTGAAAGCGATGTCACAGCCAGGTATTCACTAAGTTGGCAAAATGAGAATTTTAGTGCATTTTAGTTTTTATAAATATAATTTGGACCCATTTACGTTCATATCTTAAAGTTTCCGGGTCGATGACGACCCATCCTATTTGTCAGAGTGATGCTGCATTAACAAAATATAGAATCGACAGTTTAAAAATATATTTCGCTTTGTAGAATCCTTGTGTGAACCTACATTGGTTATTTCTTATTTAGTGACACCCATTAACGAAATTCTAGAACCCTCATATACATGTAGGTTTCAGAAAATCTTAAGGATCCAATTGAGTTCGATTGAATGTTGAGGTGTGCTACGGCACTCCCATTGCGTGTCATAGAATACCATAGAGTGCCATTGAATTTGGTTAATCGGGTCTTCAGATCACCTCTTTATCAGATCGATGCCGAACAGAATAATGGCAGTTGTTTTATTGAAAGGAGAGAAGATATTCAAAAATGTAGGATTAGTTTAAAAAATACGCGGCACTAAAGGTTTGATTAGGATTATTGTCATTGATCATAAAAATTCTTTCAGGATTAGGTAATTTGTGATATGACAAGCGCAAGAATACATTGCTCTTAAGGCTGAGTCTGGTGATAACATAACAGTCACTTAAATTGAAGCATAGTGTAAGTATTTTACATGGAGTACCAACTCAGTATTAATTAAATCTCCAATGTGCAGGCAGTTTCGATTTCATTGGGTGAACTCAAGTTGGGACCCAGGGTCAGCACCACATGTGAGATACGCAGAATTTTACACTTTTGGAGAAAATTACACGGTTCATGACAGCAATATAAATGGAAGAGTAGTATTTTGCATATTCTCCGTTTTATGACAACCTTGTAGAGGTAATGCCTAATAAATTACCAATTTGATGGGTGACAGCTTTAATGCTATGCCATATTAATGAGAGGTTTCTCTTAATAATCGTGATCATTTCATGAACTACCTGCCACAGAAAGAGCAAAATATCATCATCAAAGACAATTATCATAATTAACTTTGAAAGATGTAAATGGGTCCACATCACTATTCAGATTCAAGAAATGAAGCATAAATTTTGTGAATGATAAAACCATGGCGATGAAAATTGAATTAAAAGCATGAAATTTCAGCGGAGGCACAATAAGATCTCAAGTTTTCCCTGAAGACTTGCATTATAATGCGATTCATGAAATTTCCTTTATAATCAGCTTAAATTCCGTTTAATTAAGATAAGTGTTAGTAAATTTCCTTCCTTTTGATATCCAATAAGTTTCATGCTACTTGTGTGAGGTACCAATTCGCTTGTATATAATCTCAGGAATAATTTGCAAAAATTTAGCTTCTTAAAAATTGATCAAATATTTTTTAGACTGCAGGCACGTAATCTCCCCAAAAAATGAATCTTTTCATAAAAGATTATGACTCTATGCTGACAATTTGTGAGTCGACACTCTACTTACTATATGCCTACTCCATGAATCACAGTTAATTAAAGAAATATTACATTTCCAAACCAGTCATTGACCCGAAAGATTTTGTAAAATTTTTCCAAAGCAGAAAAAATGCACATCTCACATGTGGTTCTACCGCTTATATCAAAAACAGTTCACTTAATGAAATCGAATCAGCTATCACATTTGCGATGTAATTAATACTGAACTGTTGTTCCACCTGCATGTAAAGTACATGTACTTACTGATCACATGTGGAACCCCTGCAGGTACGTTTACATTAGTAATTCTTTTTAGAGATCTTGATCAGAGTTTTTGCTCGATCAGATTATTGTATCTGAAAATCGATTGTCCTAATACTTACGAAGACAGAAATTTAGGCTACTAAGTTACTCCTAAACGCATTTCATTATGAAATAGTTGAGTTCAAAAGATGATCAATGAGGTAAAATCTATAATTATGTTAAAGTATTTTGCAGATACACCAAAACAACATTCATATCAATATTCAGTATTGTGGATTAAATGATTGTTCAAATGTCGCTCACTACAATTCATGCTGTCGATTATCGGTTTATTAGAATTATCAATCTTGATAATACTTGAAAACAACTCATCATTCAAATTTTTCTTTTTCACAAAATTCAGACTGTTGAACTTTGATGTATGACAAAGAGTTATGCAGATTTCACGTTTCATATGCAAAAACTACGTCAAAGAGGCATTCATTCATTTTCGAAAATTGTACGCCGTCATTTGCAGACTATAATTGACATTATTCCGTCGCATCACATTTGACACTCATGACGATGCTAACATGTACATTTGTGATTGAGTGTCGATTTGATAATACGCACTTTGATCAGTAGCGAATATGCGCATAGTGGTTGTCTTGATGTGGCTAATTGATGTTGAAACCCTTATTGAATGTTGAACTTGAAGATTTGACTGCTCACTTCAAATTCGGTCATCTTTTTCCCTAGCACTAAGGAGACTTTTCTCTAATTGTATTAATGCGACCTATCACAGACAGATTGAACAGGATAATATCGAACGCTGTAGATAAACTGTGCTAGAATGATCATTGATTATGTGAAAGACAAGTTGATGGAAAATCTGAAGTGTCTAATTTATGTAGGACCTATGTTTCAAACGTTCAAAAAAATGATCCCTATTAAGCAGGTTCGTTTAAGTGATGTAATTCAAAATTCAATCGCATAATGATGACATGTTCATTTTAAATTTTAAATCGATTAAATTGAAGCAATTTAATTAATTAAATGACAAAATTAATAGTAATTTGTTAATTGATAAAAATTAAGACAATTCAAGAATTCTTAAAGCGATTTGATTGATTTATGACAATTCTTAAATGAAGCTTCAGCAAATATGATCTCCTGCTCAACGAAATATAGCAAATAAAGCTCAAAAAGCTTTCAATCAATGGACAGAGTGACTCAGTAAGACCGAAACTTCTTGAGTGATTTTTTTTGTCTAGATGTCGCAATTTCTACTTGCCTTGCTTTCTATCTTGAATCTTGTGATATCTACTTTTTTTACCGTAGCATTTGCTCATTTAGGATTGCATGCGTTCTATCTACTATTAGTCCGGCAGCCACAACGAGTTTCTGCAGGGAACGAGGCCGAAAATCAGACTTTCACAGAATGATGTACACCCTATACCTACTACGAATCTTGAACTGCGCGTCTACCGAGTTCTAGTGAGTTCCTCTTCTTGTCAAACAGGATCAAAGAAAAACACATGTAAATCCAATGGGACGCAGATTGCAGTTTTTGGTTAAAATGAAATTTTCATTGTTTTCTCTGATTAAACGAAAAGTGCTATGCCCAGAGTCACAATTTTTGGCCTATAATGTCTTCAGGTCATTTAATATGATGTCCATGTGCTATTATCATGCTTCTGATCGACAATGTATGTGAGAATGTGGTTGAATGTGGATAAAGTTGCTCAAAATGTGTGTGTTTGCGGACATTAAGAGACTCGCCAAATCGAAATGCGTTCAGTTATATAAAAACGGGTGCAGGAACATGAAAAGAAATGACCTGAAGACATTCCATGCCAAAAATTGTGACTCTGGGCTTAGTGCTTTTCGTTTAATCAGAGTAAACAATGAAAATTTCATTTTAGCCAAAAACTGCAATCTGCGTCCCATTAGATTTACATGTATTTTTCTTTGATCCTGTCTGACAAGAAGAGGAACTCACTAGAACTCGGTAGACGCGCGAATTCGTAGTACGCATAGGGTGTACATCATTCTGTGAAAGTCTGATTTTCGGCCTCGTTCCCTGCAGAAACTCGTTCTGGCTGCCGGACTATATCGCTTTTATGTCTTTGCGATTTGAATCTCGTGCAGGAATTATAGAATATACACTGTACACATATCGATTTCTGACGATGGCCACTTCAGACCGTCGAAATATTAAGTTTGTCTTCTTATATCTGTCAAAAATTATAGCAAGTAAATTATTTATCAATTCATCTTGTTATTGAAGAAATCATTGAGTGTAAGAAATTGAAGGACTTCACAATGAACTAGACAGGCATGATTCATTTTTCTGTTGTAGCAGAGTACAAGCCCTCACTTTTCGATCATGTGAAAATGATTGACTTGAACACGTGCCGCCCAAAATATCACAAAATTGTTGCTTACAGCAAGGTTTGGTATATAGGAACCAGTAGAGGGGAAACTACCTTTTCTTGATGTCTGTCTTAAAGTGGAGGATGATAAGTTCAGTCATAGCCTATATACCAAACCTTGCTTCTCAAATTGTGTAATTCCGTGGACCTCACATCAACCTGAATTTATGAAACTAAATATTTTCAAGAATGAAGTAAGAAGAGCAACTCGGAACGGATCAGACGCGGCAGGAAAAGAGAGCTGTGTACAAACCATAACGGAGCGATATAAGGCAAATAGGTATCCAGCACATATTTTGCGGAGTATAATAAGAAACCTACGTCGACAACAAGTGACAGGTGATCAAGAGGAGAAGAAGGACAAATTGTTCCTGACATTACCGTACTCCAGTGACAATCAAGTGAGAGAAGTGAGAAGACAATAACATAAATGCAAACTTAATAATCATATCACAGTGTTATTCAAATCCAGAAACATTTCTTCTATACTGAATGCAGGTCAGAAAAGTATATGTAAATGTATTTGTTGTGTAAATCATGAAAGGCCAGGTAGTTGCATGTCCAAAAACGTAGTTTATCGCATTCAATGTAAATCATGTCCATCATTCTATATAGGGGAAACCACAAGAATAATGAAATCACGTCTAAGAGAACATTGTAAAATTTCATCATCTTTAGTGTATTTGCATCTGTGTGAACATTCCGCGATTCCAGACCCAAACAATATTCAGTGGTCTATAGTGCACTTTGGTCTGCGTAATACTGATGTCAGACGTGCGGTAGAATTTAAAGAGATTTGTTCACAACGCCCAGACATAAACCCAGTCAAAGAAAACTAAGTATTACTGAAATAAAACTAAAGTGATACTCGGTTAGTTTTATTAGAGTTTTTGTGACAGTGGAACTTAAGTAAAACTTGAGTTGAAACATTTAGTTTCATCCCAGTTTCCAAATCTTAGTAATACTTTAGTTTCCCAACTCGAAAAATACTTAGTTTTGGCCGTCGCTTTTTTATTCAACATTATGCAATTTTGTCATAGTTATGCCAGGTTATACGAAACTGATCGTGCTAATTATGCAAATAAATAGAAAATTCGAAGATCAGAACCAAAAAAATATAGTATAAGTCATGTGTATTATCAATTCTGACTGGAAATCACAAATTGAATTTCCAAGTTCTCACGAACAACTATTCATGTAGCTGAGGTTTTCAGGGCACTTGACACCAATTCAGGAGAATCACAGGAGCGTCCTTCGATCGAGATGTCTCATTGTCCCATGCAGTGTTCGATGGCATATCTGACGACAGTTCACAATCACAGATCAAGGCGTTTAAATTTGTCACAAAATTGTACTCATGTTCTTCTGTTGCAAGAGTTGGGTGAAAGTAGTTTCTTGTTATCGGTAACTCATTTCCACAAATAATGCTATGAACCTGATAAATCAGCTCATCATATAATACATAAACAGAGAAATTGAGATGATTCTAGTGTCAATTTACATGTTTATCCAGCGCCACTTCTACCACTCAAAGTGTGTGAAATAAATTATTATTTATACTTGACTGACATGAGACTTGATTACATGTGCAAACTTGAAGTCGACCAGCCATTTCAGCAGGATGGAGGAAAATGTGATTAAAGTCAAAGGCTGGACTGACGGCTCCTTTGAAATTCAAATTCCTATCTATTTTGAAAGAGGATGCCACTATCACTTATACTTTCGGATATTCAAGTTTAGCTAATATCTTTCATTACGTTTAAGGGCGATCGGCGACATATCGTTTTCTGTGGGAACAAAATACTGAATGTCAATAGGTAATTAGTAATAGGCACTGACGGATTTAAGTAAGGCGAGTAGGATATCTTCGACTGTATCAGTGTTCCGATTCGGAGGGAATTCCCCCATTAACAAGATTTCCAAAAAACCGGTGGTTCCTGGTGGCATTTTAAGTAAGGCCTACATGCATAAATAAACATGAATTCATCAAAAAATTATTATTATTTGATCATCATTTATTATTCATCGCTAAAGACGAATTTATTCATTTTGTTATGCTGCCATGACATAATGAATTCGATTTTTAGCATAGGCCTATATACTTTTTTTAAGACACATGCACTTAAATAGCACTATAAATTTTTAGTAACATATATTTTTAGTATTTTAGTTTCGACGTCTTTTCGGACAGAAATTGTGTTGTTTTTATTAGTTTATTTAAGCTACAACTTTCCTTATTCATATCTTTCTTATCAGTCAGCTTGTAAACAAAATTTGAACTGTAATCATATTTGTCAACTTTGTTTTACTGAAATTACTACGATAGTTCGAAAATATTACGATAGGCCTACACTTTTAGGGAACCGAAACAATGGAAAGAGCATGTTCAATGGAAAAAAGGGAATGAGAGCCGACTTCGAGCGGTGTCAATTTTTCGAGATATTATATGCTTATTGAGTAATTTGTAGCTAATATGTAAATGGCTCAAAGGTTCTTTTCGTTTAAAATTGACTTCAAAATTATGAGACGCGACGAGATCAGAAATCAGCTTTCTCAACAAAATGTCAATTTTAGAAAGCATCACTCTTTGAAATACGATGTATGGACTCGATGTATGGACCATCCTGTAATTCTGTGAACTGAGTGTGATTTTATGAAGATGGTGATAAGTCAAAATGAATTTAATCTTTGGAATCCTCAATGCTTGGAAGCCCTATTTAATAGCCACAGAAATACGCCTACTTGCAAATATGATGTAGGGAAAGGGGTGTTGGATAATTTAGCGACAATATCACTTCAGTATCGACGTCAGATCTTATGAAATAACTAAAAAAAGAGAATAATAATTACGATTTTTATTAATGAAAAAGTAAAAATGCAAAATCCTACGTTTCGGCTCATTCTTTTACGAGGAATCAAGTTATGGATTGTCACAGCAAAGCATTAATGGTTGATGAACATGTTGCTTCTCTGTTGCTACCAATTTATTGAATCTTGTCGTGCTATTCGTTCACGAATTTTAGAGCAATGTTTCAAGTCACCATCCGCTGTCTACATTTTTTGAGCATGGAACGCAATTGGCTCAGAGACAGATTTGTAAATCCAGTTGTCGCATTATGCACTTTAGTCTACATAGCTATGATAGCCAATCAGACGTGAAGTTGACAACATTCACCAATTAATAATATATTGATGTGCCAATCCATAGGCCTAACTTGATTCCTCGTCTAAGCCGAAATATCGGATTCTGTATTTTAGTTTTTTCATTAACACAGTCGTGAAGCATTTTCAAGATATTCTATCTATGACTTTGTAATTGATGGAATATCAATTCAGTATTCAAATTGATTTGGAAGTATTGGAGTATTGATCATTGATTGATGTCAATTGATGTAACTGATATTTATGTGTGTGATTAATTGAATATTTCGAGTAACCAATTATAAAAATCCAGCCTATTATTCAGAGGTAATCGTCAATATTTCTTAAATTCGACTTTTCCCAGTCATTCATTGCCTAGTCTATCCCTCATTTTGCATTCATTTGTAGATATAAAAACGTTTTCAACTTGCTTCGATTATATTTATGAAGTAGGCCTACCTCCTCCCCAAAAGCAACCCCATGATTTTAACTATCGTTTTTTCTATGACGCTTCTTTATACTCAGAAGTACAAAATGGGTTTTGATCCATTTCCAGTCATAATGATACAATTGTTGGGAGACTATATTAATAAATTGTGAAAAGGGTGTTAGTTCAATTAATTTAATATTCTATGTGTTCAATTTATGGTAGACCTATCTTCATACAATTGCTTTTAAAGGTGAATAAATTGAAATTAAAGGTGAATAAGAGAAGCCATTTCATCGCTAGGCCTATTGTATGTTTTCTCCGTATACTGTTTCAGTAGAAGTGAAAGTCTGCAACATGATTTTTTATTATGAAATATTCCTAAATTTAGCCTATCATTTGAAAGCAAATTGGTTGCAATCAATGTAGTCTACTTTTTTTGTACAATATCGCAAAATGAACTGCTCGCGACGCTCGTTGAAAATTCCATTCTGATCAAAATTTTATTCAATAAAAGTTCATCAGGCCTATACCTTAAAATGAATCTAATGTGACAGAACCTTCGAAATATTTCAAATGATGTTGATATGAACAAACAACCTCATGAGGTTGCAATGTCACAATTCCTAAAACGCATTCTATTATATTTTTCCGTGATAACTCTTAAACCTATGTTTAATTACATTCACATGCGTGCACATTTTTTGACAAAATTCCAATCGACAAAAATGTTAATAAAAGTAAACTATCAAATCAATTAACTTTTACAGTTTTGTTATCCTGCTTTAATCGCTTTTAAATGTAGGGCCCATACTGAAATGATCATATTTTTATATCGAATAACAATCTATATCGCGTTTCATCGGGTATATGGATGCGCAGCATTGTAGGTATCTATCTTTAGATAACCAACATTTGTCTGCAGCGATAGCAGTTCAGAGATTGGAAACAATCGCATGTGGTAGCTTACAAATGAATGCTAGAAGCGACAAATACAGTATTTTACCTCAACTTTCTCGAGATTTTGCCCCAATTTCTGCTTAAAATTTACTCAATAAATCGGACACGCACACAAATTATGTTTAGAAATTCATATTTCAGAATTCTCACCTTCAAATTTCACCGCGACGTTGATTCCTTGATTTCTTCGATTCTTGATACACACTGACTTATGACTTGTGAAATGTGTGTTTGAAAATACTTGAAGCACAGAAATCCATCTTTGTCTTTTGCGATTGAATCCTATACATCTCGGCGACTGGCGATATGAGGCTTCCTCGAGACCATGATGAGAACTCCATCCGACAAGGTGGAGTAGCAAAACATGAACACGTTAAGGTATTTCCAATCGTTCACTTTTGCATCACTATTCAGTAGAATGAAATCAGGATGAAATGGAAAGACACAATAATGATTGCTGTTTTCATTAGGGATGTACAGTCATTAATGTGCGTAGCAGATGTTTTGCAGCTGTTCATTGCAATTCCCCCACTCCTTGATTTTAAGCATTTAACGTTCTACTTCTTGTGTAAAATGCTTTTCCAATAAATGAAGCCAGATGTAAGTATGATGTTTATTTGTTTAAACGCATGTATACATCCTAGCAGGCAAGCATGTGTCGTTTTGTGGCCGGGTTACTATGCTTCGTGACAACTGAGGTAGTTACTTCGCACGCTAGCGTGGAATCGCGCTTTGACAGAAATCTTCGAAACCAGCACTCAAATAATGCCAACTAATGATATGATGAAATGTTTATTTGGAGTATGGACTATATAATCGACGCTCGAGGTCGCAACGTATTGCTGAAGTGGGGATTCGATCTTCTGTTTGCAAACACCCTTGTCTATTCTTATGAGTTTGGTTTTTCAAGTATTTTTCAGTCTATTCATGACAAAAGTGGACCTGTGTTTAAATAAACTCTGATGATGCTTTATACTGAAGTGATTACAATAACAATTTAGCTAACCCAGGGAATCATAACAAATAATGATTGACATGAGATGAGATTATTAATATTTCTGTGTCAAATTACATACTGATCCTGTCAACTTCAAAGTCACTTAAAATGTGTCAAATCAATTATCAAAGCTTAATTGATTGCATATACATACTTGAAGTAGGACAGACACCTCAGCTGGATACCCGAAGACAGTGTGATCAAATATCAACGGCCTTGGATGTCAAGTAGTCAATTGCCTGCTGTTTCGGAGATCGGAGGCTGACTAATATCATCGAATTCGGGAAATGTTTTGATCTCTTCTTTGATCTACTTCTCATTGATTTTCAGCATTAGAGCCCATTCATATAGTTTATTATTATCTCAATTCAATTAGAATTAGAAGTTAGCATTGATGCCAGTTAAAAACGACGCGAAGCTGAAAAATACTTATTACATGGTACCTTAAACATACTTATCTTTTTACCTTGTTTCTTTCAGTGTACGTTGCAATTTCTTCAATCATCTTTCTTTTTATATTCACTTCGCAATTCACAACTCGGAAAATACCTCGTTTTTGCGAGAAACTTATTAACTTATATTATATAGGTTATTTTCAACGCAGGAAACTGAAGTAAAATTGCAGTTTCTACACTAGGAAAATACTTAGTCATTTCTAACGCAGGGAACTGAAGTAAAACTGTAGTTTCTGAACTTCGAATATACTAAGTAATTTTTTATAGAAGAAATTAGAGTAAAACTTCAGTTTTCTGTTGGTAGTCAAATACTAAAGTAAAACTCTAGTTTTTGAGAATTAGTTTTACTAACATTCAAAAACTAAGTAAAACTTCAGTGCGCTTTGACTGGGAATGTACAGCACTCGAATTTTTAGTCACACAAGTGATCAAGCCAAGGGCGAAACGTTTTGTGATATTTATTTCTTATTTTACAATATAACTCTCGGTTGAAGAATACATCCTTTCTGAATTGATAGCCTATGTACCAACCGATTCATTCCATGGATCATTTGATACTGTGGTTACAACAGCTTCCTACGGCATCGTGAAAAGTACCTAAACTCAGATTCAAATCAATGCTTTTATTAAATATTACCGTTTAATAGTATGCTACTTAATAGGTAAAAAGTAGTAGCCATGTCTATAATTTAATTTTGTAAATCGTAATTATATTTTGCAATATTAGCGCTGTGTTTTAGAAGATTGCATTATATAATTGAAAATCATCCGATTCTGATAAAAGTGTATATGGTAGTCATAGGTAGTATGATGTGCAGTAATACAAATCAGTACGTGCGATGAGACCAAAATTATCTGACAAGGAGGAAATTTGTCTGATAATACGTAAGCATCAGCTAAAATACTGATTTGGCTGATAAATTGTCTGGTAAGTGGCTGCTTACAGTTTGCTGTGTATGCGGCACGTCGGTGGCAATAAGAGAGATTTCAGCGTGGATATCCCACTGCTACAGAGATATCTATGCTGAAAATTTCTCTATTGTTGGTCGCTTCAAACAACCATTAATTCTTGAATCCACAATGTTAAAGGAAAACAATAATATATTATCGAATGAGCGGAATGGATCATATTAGTCTTCTGAACTTGTGACATTAATGCATTGTGGAGCCATGCATGACCTTGACTCGCTTGTGAGCAGATGTAAATTTGCATATACAGTAGAATTCGCATATATCGGCGCCTCAAGGGACAGACGAAAACCGCCGATATACGCGAACCGCCGATATATGCGAACTCCCTGAATTTTGAAGTTTTGTGAAATCTACACGAGCTGAGATCATGCCATGCATCATACAATGTATGTACGTGTATTGACTCATGAATTATTGCGTTGCTATACTTAAATACATGTACATATTGACTTATTGTCCAACATGTACAGTACATGTACATGTAATTGTGTCTATGCATTCAATAGATATCTAAAAATTGTGCCTTTCTGAACTGATGCTTGCAATGTAAGTATCGCAAACCGGATATCACTATGTTTGTCAAAAACTGAGTATGCTTTTTGAATCAAGAAGATTGAAGCTTCTTCATGCCTACATGCTTACCTGCTATATGAAGAACAAAACAAAGAAGAGTATGCATAAATCAAGACGCTGCTAAGAGTCACGTGCAGACGAAGCCAGCCAATCTAAGTCAATCAAGACGCTGCTAAGAGTCACGTGCAGGCGAAACCATAGAGATGGATGGGGTGGCGAGCCGCTTTCTGTCTAGAGAGAGGACATGCATCGAACTCAACAATGTTTTCGACGGTAGCTTGTGCTCCTTTGATGACGCAACAGTCACTAAGTCAGGTCTGACAATAGCATCGTAGGTGAAGGCGTTAACAATGCAATCATCACGTCGAATGAACGACTAATTATGTGAGAATTATCAGTGAGATACAGTGGCAAGCCTACTTATCTTTCCTCGGCTGCTAGATTCTACAAATTTGATCAAACCCCCAAACATGATCGAGATGAATTGTAGAAGATCTAAATTTTCACATACCACTAGAATAGTTAGAATCGGATAGTCCTAACAGAATCTGCAGCCATCCGCGTCCACATATACTGTCATTCTAGTGACTCTTCTAGGCAAAACACATCGCTTGAGGATTTCCAGGAAATCCGCCGTTATAAACGAATTTTTTCTGTCAGGGACAGCGAAAATGCGCCGATATAGGCGAATCGCCGATATAGCCGAAGCCGATATAAGCGAACTCGATTATATGGAAAAGATAGGAAATTCTGCCGGGACAAAAAGAAACCGCCGATATAGACGAACCGCCGATATAGCCGAAGCCGATATATGCGAATTCTACTGTAATGTGAATGTCATGCGATCTTATAACTTCGTAGCCACATTACTTTGTATTTTATAACTTTCAGGGCCACGAACCAATGATCATGGAAGCGGAAGTTGAAGCAGATCTCAAAAGCATGAAAAAAGAAATGATGCAGGAAGCGATAACATCCTAATTGAAACACTACAAGAAGGCAAAGAAGTGATAACACAAAGTTTAAAAAAAATCCAGAGAGATTCAATCAAGCTGGAAGAACGCTAATATGACATTTCTGTTTAAAAAAGTCAACAGAAAAGAATTGAAGAACTACCGTCCATTCTGTCTTTTATCAAATATTTATAAATTATTCATTATTCACGAAAATAATATCCAACAGAATTCAGAAGAATTTGGACACAGAACAACCACGGGAACGGCGGACTTCAGAGGTGGATGCTCAACGGTCGACCACATGCATGTCCTAAACATGCTCAAGCAGAAATCAAACGAATATGACTTACCTCTATGTCTGGCATTCTTCGATTATGAAAAAGCAGTCGACTCCATCGAAACGCAATCAATGTTAGCTGCTCTACGACTACACGGAGTTCAAGACAACTATACAGAACTACTACAGAACATCTATAAAGAAAGCTCTGCAACAGTGACGTTAGCAAAAAAGATAATAATTAAAGGAGTCAGACAAGGCGATAGAATCTCTCCAAAGTTCTTCACGGCGGCACTCGAGGAGATTTTTTGAAAGATTAATTGGGAAGAAAGAAGGCATAAACATTGAAGGAGAAAGACTGTCACAACTTAGATTCGCGAACGACATTGTCATCATTGCGCAATCAGCCAACGAACTGAAGATCATGATAGAGGAGTTAATAAACGAAAGTGAAATACACGATCTGGGAATAGGCTCCACAAAAACAAAATGCATGTTTAACAACTCATGCAGACGGTCGAAAATACATGGGAAAAAGATCGAGGAAACCGAGGACTACGTATATCTCGGACAGCGATTCAGCCTCAATGAAAAGAACCAAGAGAAGGAAGTATCCAGGACGATAGTCATAGCGTGGGACGTTTTCAATAAGCATCGATACATTTTCACCAGCAGTCTGACTATCAGTCTAAAGCGGAAGACACTCGAGGTATGTGTAATAGCAGCATCAATCTACGGCGCCGAAACTTGGACAATGACAAAGAAGACGAGACAGAAGATCAGAGCTACACAAATGGAGACGGAGAGAAGAATTTTGAAGATAACATTAATAGACAGGAAGACGAACGAATGGGTACGAAGAATTTTAAATGTTAGGGACGCACTACAAATGGTGAAGGCAAGAAAGGGGCAGTGGGCAGGACACATTACCAGAATGGAAGACAGTAGATGGACCCCAAACGACATGGAGATCATGGGAAGGAAAATGAAGAAGAGGAAGACCACCAAGAAAGTGATATGAAGACATCGTGCTGTTCTGTAACACAATTAACTGACCACAATTAGCCAGGTGGTGGAATTGCCATACTGAGGACTTCGCCCTACAGTGGGCAGATATAGGCTGATGATGATGAACAGCCGAGTATGACTCAACAGAACTGAATCGAAACTAGTCCGGAGCCCCTGTTGTTTCACATACGAGTATAGGCCTATACTGCAGTAATATGTACCCAGTCTCTTCATGAATGTAAAAAAAACAAAGAGTTCCGCACTAGTTTCAATTCAGTTGTATTGGATCACCCAACCAGTGATGTCCCAAGTAGCACAGCCCAGTCGGCCCCAACATGGGAAGATACCGTTTTGCCCAATGGCCCCGTGGGCTACCCGAATGGTAGCAGGTGCCGGCCAACATCAGGAAATGGCCGTTTTAGACTAGTTAATCCCACGTAAGCCCATATGCACCGGCGTGTAAACGACGTTGGCCCAGCAAAAGTTGCCCAATTTTGCCACAAAATACCCATCGTCAGCGCGCATGCATTTAACGTGCACGCAGCGGCTCCACACCGAGCCGACGCCGAAATGAGGTGCTACCCATGAAGTGCCGACACGGGTGCGTCAATCTTGCGATTTGCTTTTCTGCAATACCGCATTAGTTCCATTCCCGATTATCTATCTGGGCCACAGCAACAATGCCGTGACACCAGTTATGGCGATACATCAATAGCTGCGCTACTAATGTACACATCCCCGTTTCTCTGGCTCAAAATATGGCGGGGGATGTGTACATCAATAGCGTAGCTATTATATGTGTCTCCATAACTAGTGTTACGGCATTGTTGCTGTGGCCAAGATAGATAATCGGGAATGGAACTAATGCGGTACTGCAGAAAAGAAAATCGCAAGATTGACGCACCTTCATGGGATAATCAAGCTGACTGCAATTCAAAACTCCCTTCCTGATTTAATCGGTTAAACTTGCGAAGTGGATAGCTGTGCTGTTTGTGAGATAAAATACAATTCTGAAGTTCAAATGTGTATGTTCTCATCATAAAAAGGGGACTGAAACAATCGCATAATCACACAAGTATTAAAATCTGATACAGAATTACATGATATGAGACTTGTCAAAATGAACACGCTGAATTTTTATTTAGACATCAAAACACAGAGATTCTAGATTATTTATGTGTATATACAGTCCTTATTAGAAATATCTGATGACCTAGTTTTCCAACAACCAACATAATCACTTAAAAATGAAAGAAATAGCTAAATAGCTTTAAGCATGACTGCAGTTGACCATCCTTTCTTGCATTAGCATAAATAAATTGACACTGCCATCAGTGCTACATCGGAGAAACTCGGAGGCTTTTGCAGAAAAGGATCAATTAGCTCTTCAAAAGCAATCCTCCATCTAAAAAATCCAACTTCTAGCAGACAGAAAATTTCAAAATGCTACTAAGAACTAACTAACTGCACCCAAAAACAGCGATTCATTTCTATAGGATATGGCGGACAACTAGTAAGTATTTTAATGTTTAACTACTACAGTCTTGCTCAGCTACAGTTATTATTTTTATTTGTTATTAAGTAGTTAGAAGAGAGCTATTCAATATTTCCATTAAGTACTGCATCTAACTATATCGTATGATGCCTAACAGAAAAGGATTGATTAAAAAACTTTTACAATAGCACGGATGTTGTGAAGAGTGTTCAATCTCCTCTCGAAGTGGCGTCATCTACTAAAAGCCATCTATTTAAGAAATTTCATTTTAACAAGTCTTAGAATTACTGTCCAGTAAAGAATACTGAAGCGTGGTAGGGAGTAAAAAAATTACGGATGAACCGTTGAATTTTGAATGAGCTAGAGACTTGATATGAAATTGAAATTACGTTCGAGCATATTATCAATGCCATTTAAGCAATGTCTTAGCAACAGTTTTAAGTAATACATTTCCCACTTATTACAAGACAAAATGAAATTGACGTGACTTTTTTTACAGAAGCTGTAGTTTAAGATTGCAAAATAATAACAGCTACGCGGTAATGATAGTAAATTCACGACTATGTCTCACCTGCTATTACAGGAAAGATAATTAATCTGGATACGAATCATGATTATCAAGCAACCTGGAAAAATCTGAAAGGCAGATAATAATTATAATATTAGTAATTCTTGGCAATTTTTATTGATCTGGTAAAGAAAGATTCTGATATCATTTTCCTTCATAGTTGAAATCAATGAAATATTATTATTCTTCAGTCTTTCTACGCACAAAAATCAATAAATTATGACAAAATATATTTCGTCGATCTGGTCTCATCAATTGAGATAGAAAGAAGTCCTAAGTAAAAATTTTGGAAATCAAATGCTAAATCATTTGAAATCTCTGTACAAAATTACAAATCATCAATGTCAATGTCGACATCAACCAAACATACACATGTACCAAAGTTCATTGATTGTTGTTGTACTGACAGAACTACAACAATCAATGAACTGTGGTATATGTGTATATTTGTTAGATATCGATATTGACAGTTTGTAATTTTGTAGAGATTTCGAATGATTTGGCATTTGATTTCCTGAATTTTTTCATATGATTTCTTTCTATTTCAATTGATGAAGTCAGATCGGCGAAATATATCTTGACATAATTTATTAATTTTTGTGCACAGAAAGACTTAAAAATTCATTAGTTTCAACTAAAAAGAAAATGATTAATGAAGATGAATTTCTTCATTTTCTGAGTCATGGGTACAGAGGTGATAATACCCGGAATATAATCTAAACAGGAAGCATAAAGAACTAATCTCCGATGAAATTTGTCATAAAGCTTCATAGCCTCAATAAACATTTTCATAAAAATAAGTTGAATAAAACTTGAAATTCAACGGTTCATCAGGCGATGTGATCAATGAAACTATAAAAAAGCTACTGGCGCGCGTAGCGCATCTATGACAGTGAAAGTCAGAGAAGACCACTCAATAGTCCGAGTCCACTTAGTCCGAGTCAGATAAATCACTGTGACTTAACTGCGCTTGGGCCTCCGCCTCCTTCATCTAAACTCTCGTTGTCGCCGCCCACCTTTGCGGTCCCTTGTACCACGCAGATACCTGATGGAGATCTCCTCAAAATTCTTGGAAGTTATCGTTGGTAACTGCTGTTTCTTCACAGAATCTGTAACGGAAATGGTACCATTTTACACCCACATAGCTGCTATGTCACTGAAATGGTGTCGTTTTCATATTTCAAGATAAAAATTTAAAATATCCGGTGGACATGATCCCACTTGATTAAAATTCATCGGAGATAATGTATTCGCAGACATGTTTCAGTAGACAAGATGCCATCATCAGTGACCGTGACAACGATCAATAACAATGATGCAATATATACAGGACTTAATGGAAAGAAAAATCAATGCAAGGTGGTTGTAATTTGTTACAATTATTCATGAAACAATGCGAATGAAAAAATGACTTCATGTACAATGGTTGAACAAATTTTGTGTATGGACTGCGCAAACTGACCCCCGTTCAGCGTGGACAAGGACGAAAAACGGGGAAGTAAGTAAGGAGTGCGCATGAGAGCGCACATTGAGCACCTTGAAACTTTTGCATTGTGCACTATAAGAATACCGTATTTTCATTAAGAAAATTTTCAATAAATGAGTACTTTAAAATTGCCTTTGTCGGGGATATCAATATGAAACGATTTTAGAAGGGAGTCGACCTTTCACGTGTTTGTTTATCTAAGCAGATAATAATAGACCTGTTTCACTATGAAAACTACCCGCAAAAAGAAGGAATGAGCATGGGATCCTCCATTGAACCTCCTGTAGTTGAATTCTCATTAGACATTATTGGAAGCAATGTCGGTTTTTTACATAAAGTACATTGATGACATTTTAACTGTCTTTTCGGTCTGCAACCGAAACCCACACTTTTTTAGAACGGTTTAATGCTGTTGATTCATCACTTCATCTTACCATAAAAAAGAACCGATAAATAACTCAATTAATTTTCTAGATATGATAATTTTCATAAAAATGGCTAATTTGAAGCCAATTGTATAAAAGAAACAAATACATTATTGTATACTCATGACCTCTCCTACAGTCCCTATTCTTATAAGAACAACGCGATTAAAGCATTGTAGATCTCAAAAACTGCCTCTCAGTGGCAAATTTGCATTTTTAACTCAGGCCGATTAAATTTATACAGGTGAACTATTGCGCATATGTAAAGAATGAAAGCACTGTATACATAGATAGAATTTCAATGTGATTACAGCTTCCACGTTTAGTTGTTGGAGTGACCCCATGAGCCTGATAGCAAAAAAGCAATTTTTATTCAGACGAGCGCTTTCAGATGGTCATCGACCAACATAATCATGCCTCGTGGAAAAGCGCCCATCTAAATACAAAATTGCTTTTGAGAAGCTGATAAATTTCGTAGACCGGTACAATAACATGCTTAGTTTACTATTTATACATATACAATCATTTTCTACTCTGGCTACAAACTTATTGAAAATATTATGCAAGTAACTGAGAAGCATTATTTTCACAATTAAAATTGCTAACTGTTTATCAAATAAATGACGGTAATTTTCCAATAATGCTTCCACAGTCTTTTTCAATTATCAAACAATAATGAAATATTAAAAATACGCAAAACCGAATACAATAACGAAAACTGAATGAACTAGATAAACAAAAATTAGAATTCTGGGATGGAACATCACAAAACATTATAACTGAATACTTCTGAAATCAAATGATCACTAGCAATGTGCATCTAATCATGTTAACATGCAACAAAGCAGACATTAATTCAGGGATAGTTTTTCAGTCTTGACATCCTAACTTACCGAAAACTAGCTGTAAGAATGGGCCTTTCAACCCAAACTTAGATCCTTTGGATCCGCTCCACCCATCTAAGCAGCACTGCAACTGTTCGTTGTGCGATAACAGCGTGTCGAATATTCTTTTCACCAATTCAGATTCATTCCTTCCACCGATAACGGAGAGACGACGGACCTAGAATAAATTAGGCTTAATTAGATAGTTTCAGCGACCGAATATTTCCTTGTTACCGTTAATTAAAATATTTACGTGTCTATTAAGTTCCCGCACTGGTCATATTTTATGGAAACGGCGAAGCTCTTCAATCTAATAAGAATTATAGTTAAGAATCTTGATCATTGTGCAATTTTAGAGCCTAAAACCAATGTTCTAGCAGATGCCATTGACACTGATTAGCACGAGCTTTGTAAAGCAAATTGAAAAATTATTATTATAGAAGAGCCCTGGGCAGTTGAAATGAAATAGAACACGGGTAGTCTAATTTTGCTACATCTCCCAAGATGCCTAGGATCGCCTAGACCGCGATTTCGATTCAACGACATAGTAGTCTATGTAGTAGTTGCTTTATCCATGCATTTTCAATGAATGGTCGAAGAAAATTTCTTTGTCTTATAGGCCGCCCCCTCCGCATTTACAGTTCTATTAATGAGAGATTTCATTGCAGAAATTCCATATCTGCGAGGGCAATACAGGGAAAGTTGAATGTAAGATAGCCAGAATAAGTAGGCCTACTTTTGATTTTCCAGCTGGCAAGCATACAATTAGGCATATCTGTATGAAGATTTTAAAATCAAGCAAGTCATAACTGTGTATATAGTACATTCAATAGTAAATTTCACAAGAGTAAAAGAATTAATGAATGAGTAGATTGATTAAAATCAATGTGCGTCTGGAAGCCGACCGCACATTAATCTAAATAAAGAATGGAAATGCTTTTTATTTTGATGAATCTGGGCACTCTTGATTTACCGCAATAATAGACACCATTACAAGTTACCAGCTTCAATTTCTCGGACTGCTCGAAGTCGATTTCATCAAATTTAAGCTGTTATTTCATATCGACCAAATTTCATTTCAATTATTACATACCAGTGCAACGAAATCTAGTATTACTTACTTATTTCATGCTCACCTCTCTCAAGGTTCGAAAGGGTTTCAAGTCGAAATGAGAGATTCAATAATAATTCCATCTTCGGTAACAGTCAACAAAATCGCGTCGTGATACAGCATTTTGAACACTTGGCCAAATCAGTGATAAGTTGATGTTATGACCAACCGATGATTTATCCACTGTCGTCCACGGAGTTTGAGAATTTGAAGAACCTGAAATAATTTTGTTTTGAGCCGAGATTTACTGTGTTTAATGTCGGAAATATGGATCAATCATTAAAAATATGCACAAGTAACTGCGATGAAGTAATACATGTATGTTCATCACACAGTGGCAGAACATTGTGTCAGAAAAAAATGTATACGTAAATGGGATTTGTCTTGAAGCAAGCCACGAAAATGAAACTATGCACAATGTAAATAGAATGATTAAATATTGTGTTCCAAATTCAGTTGAAAAATAGAACAAACCTGAATAGCTGGGATTTCATCCAATATCAGGAATCATCAGAATCCCTAGTTCACATATGTCAACATCGACACAACTCCCTATTTAAAGTCGCAGCCATGCCAGGGTAAATTCGAGATTTGCAATTATATTATTTAAATTTCGACTAAATTTCAGTAACTTACTAATTGCAAATCTGAAAGTATGCACAGTCAAACCTCGACATTGCGACCGCGCTCGGTTTTGCTAAAAACGGTCGCAATACCAAGAGATTATTTATCATTGACGCTAATTGTTGAGTAGTATGAAAATTAAGTAAGAAGTTTTGGGTTGTTTCATGCTGCTACGACCACTACCAGATCACAATATCATGAAAAAATGCACTATTCTTTAGTTAAAAATCTTCATCAACAATATTTTATTAGTTTCACAACGTGTGGACCTGTCTGTAAAGCTCAAAGAACATTTGACTGCTTCATTCAAGCACCGCTTCGGTCATTAATTGATTCACTTTTCTTTGATGAAAAATGGTCAATAACATGAAACTTTCATTAATAAGATTTTACATCTGGATAGCAGCAGATTGTGAATGAACTAATAACTCTCCTCACTAACCGGACATCTTATCATAACAATTATAAGAATACATTGAGTCATCTTGCCTGCGTACATCGTTTTACCGTATGCCATCATTTTGAATAACATGTGGATAAAAACATTGGGGGAGACTTTTCGCCATTAACTATGAATTTTCGAAGGGAATCTTGACATCGGCGATGGTGAAATGGTCAAGATTACACTTTTAATGAATAGACGACAAAAAACTGCAGTTTGTGAAGGAATGAACATATTGATAAAGTATAATTAAAAAATGAAAGGATATTACTTTCTTAATGTAAGAATCAAGTAGGGCCTGTTAATGTGTGTCAGGTGTTGCGGTCAGTGATAGAGCTTCTTATCCACATAATTGATGACTACTTAAGGTGTCAATTGAGTTAAAAGAAGTGCTGATTTATACTCCAATTGTCAGCAATTAAAGGACTAAACTCCATCCCGAAGATGATAGCTTTATAGCGTTACGTCCATCCATCCCAATCAAAATAACATCATGAAATAAACAGAATACGGACATATTTTGACATTTTATCAATATTTTGGAGTGTCACGTGATCGCTCTATCGAGAGAAAATGGTCAGTTCGTTCCTGAAAAAATCGGTCGTGAAGCGTGACGGTCACTGCTTAAGTATGTGAGATTTCCTATCTAATCGTTCGGTTCCTAGAAAGACCGGTCGTTGAAGCACCACGGTCGCTAAGCGAGTTTGACAATAATTAAAACAGTTTGAATTGTGACTGCATGTCTATAGCGTAGTCGTTCTATCGAGAGGCAATGATCAGTTCGTTCCTGAAAAAAACCGGTCGTGAAGCGTGACGGTCACTGCTTAAGTATGTGGGATTTCCTATCTAATCGTTCGGTTCCTAGAAAGACCGGTCGTTGAAGCACCACGGTCGCTACGCGAGTTTGACAATAATTAAAACAGTTTGAATTGTGACTGCATGTCTATAGCGTAGTCGTTCTATCGAGAGGCAATGATCAGTGCGTTCCTGAAAAAAACCGGTCGTTAAAGCGCGACGGTCGCTGAGCGAGGTTTGACTACATTTACAAAACAGTTTGCATTGTGACTGAATGTCTGTCATAACAACAATTCATACATTCAACCTAATTCATGGACTAATCAATCATATGAAAGCAATATTTTCTGTGCATGTTGATTGATGTACCGGAATGCGTTGCTTACTGGTATCGTGCATTGAAAACGACGTCATGCTAAATGAAAACTTTGCGATGAGGCACCATGAAATATTCTTCCGAAAAAGGATGCTGACCTGAACGTGTGTAAAAAGTGCATTTTCTTATTAACCCTGACTTTAAAACTACAAACTGAACACTAAACTATAATTTCGAGAATCAAGGTAGAGCCTAGCTATCCATAAAATGGCGAAACTTTTACACTAATATAGAATTCCGTCATTCGACCTAATAATACTGATAGGAGACATAACTTTTGTTGAGCAGACCTAGCATTTCAGCGAATTATCTCAGCACAGTGGATGGCGATTAGACCTACTTTCAATGATAAATCAAGAATATCAACTTTAAATTTCAACAACAATTTCACAAACTCCTAAACTAAAGAATGGGAACATTTTGATACCTTTTAGTAGAGAGATATTCGGCCACTTAATATTTTACTAGAAAAGTGGATTCCACACTTTGAGAGCTACTTAGCGAGAATATGATTGACCGGTGGGCGGCATTTCGGTTCTCTTTCACTCTGCGTTTTAAGGAACCTTCTGCTTTTCCTATCACCAATCCAGAAAAGATTGGTGTCAGCCTTTCCACCACTCACTCTCTCCACCCACTGTAGAAAAAATATATCGCAAAGCATTTTTTCGCAACAATTTTTTTTTTTTTTTTTCCTACTTCAATGCGATAAGACGAAAAATCGAGAAGACGAACCTAGACCTAGCCTATAGAAGTAGCCTAAAAGAATTTGATTCTTGATTCTTTTTGCCGCCCTCACAGTCTTAATCAGTCTTAATTGAGTTTAATAATAAAGGATTAAAAGTACATCCAAAGGTTGTAGGTCATTGATCGTGGCGTCTCGTTCGCATAACATATGTCATCAGTGCAACAATAAATGAAATGTTATCACAACAATAAATAATATAACATATTATATGATGCATTTTGAAATATGACAATCATAAAATATCATATCATTCACTGATATTAAATAATCAAAGAAAGAAATAGGCATATACATCATCAGATCCGCGGGAAAAAAATTGCTTTACTAAAAACCCACGCGATAAGAATGTTATGTTCAAACATTGCCTGCAGGAGTCCCCGAGTAAAATTCTTATGGCAAAATATGATGCGGAAAGCATGTAAATTTTTAAAATACTGCAATGTAAACATCCGTGACAGAACGAATAATAACAAACCTAGTAGAAGACATAACTTTTATTCGGTAAATGTTATTAGCACTGTATCTGTTTGTACATTCAACAAATCTTAACATCATGATGAAGCTGAATGATACCTCACACTGTTTGACAGTTATATAATTGATCAAATTTTTCAGGAGGTTCAAATCCATTGATAAAAAGAAAAAACCAAGTTACTTGGTTGTTTGACAGTTCTCCCGGAAAAATTCGGTCTTCTACATGCTAAAATCCTGCATAAAAGAAAACTCCCAATTATCTTTCGGAAAGCCTACTGGCCACAACTGACCACTTAAGAAAGTAAATTCAACACGAAAACTACATATGAAAATGGTTCAACTTTTTTATGAAATTATTTATTAAACGGCTTGTGTGATCTTCACAGCAGTTAAACATATAAACACGAAATTTAAACATGACGAAGTGAACAAAAGTAAACATCATTCATGTTGCTTTAATATATACTTCAAAGAATCTGAATTATACATCAGACAACGCGGAAATTATATTGTGACCCTAAAAAGAACAACGCTAGGAACAATTTTTGTAATATGTGGCTTGCGTCTAAAATTATAGGTTAGAATCGCAGAATCTAATTCCGTGGTTAGAATAACCTCTATTATTCCACGAGAAGGAGAGAAATGACCACAGCGTACGACAACCACAGAACTAGATTAGGGAAAGACTTCCCGCTTTCATTCATTCACCGTCACTTGCACTGAAGCCGCGATTTTTTGTTTACATCGACGGCCGCTGAAAATACTTGGGCAAGAAATTGGAGTTAGCCAGCATGGAAGACCAGTACAATGTTTTGCTTGAATTACATCATGCAATATTGTGCTCAATTGCTAAATTAACAAATGTGCGGTACCTTAGGCATGCAACAGGTTGAATCGATATTTGAAGAGATCAAAAATTTGACGCCCACATCTTTCTTTTATCATTGAAGTACTAAATTCTTGATTGACATGTTTGACAACTTGTAGGAGTCTTCGCATTTGAAGTAAATAATATAACTTATAATTTTGTTTTTGACTGATATTATTCAGAGGATATATGTGTCATGTTGTGTTCCTCGAGCGATAAAATTTTCAACATTATCATTTCATTTAATATTGTGTCTGTGTAGTAATCCCGATCTTCTCAAAACTTGACTGAGTAAAATATAGAGAAAGAAATTCATTCCCGTTAAAAACGTCTCATTCGTATGTAGTGCTCACTTCGTTTACAGCGATTATGAAGATAACTTGGTATCTCGGGGAAGGCAAGGTGAGAAAGTCAGTTTCAGACGAAAACGTCTTTTGAAAAGTAATGCAGTTCCCAGTGTTTTCTTATGGTTATCCGTCCTAATTGAACACGACACTAAAAATACCTCGTCGTGCACCTCCAGATCGTTCCAACATCTCAAGTCCTAATTCTTTAACGGCTGTCCTGCCTTGCAAGGTTTTTTAGGACTTTTCAATATTCAATCAGCTGTAGAAGTGTAAATAGGCTAATGAATATAGCCTATCACAAAGCTCTTCCGTGACTTTTCATGAATTGACACAGTGAAGCCACATGTAAAGTTTGAACCGTCAATTATTATTTGTTTTATTTGTACTACGACCTAAAAGTGCTTCACCTGCCTGGACCTTGTTACGGAATCCGTCAAGTTCTCTCTACAATCCGCGCTCCCTTAAAATATTTATTGATGTGTGAGTTTTGCTAGCACTGCATGATGATCAGCTGTTGGTCTGATGAATGAAACTGCACTATATTGACGTTTCTTCTAGCGAAAATGTTCTCAGATGAACGTCACTTGTGAGGAGTAGGCCAAAATGAGACAGGCAAATATTTAGAGATGCCGTCAGTCGCCGGTACGGTGAGGGTTTTATTGGGTATGGGTCACCTCAAGTGGTGCCCTCACCTTGCCAATCCTCAAAAAATTGGTGCCCACGACAACCCATATGACCCATTCCTGAGCCAGCGTGGGGCCGTCAGAAGCGTGTTACTAGGGGTACCATGTATCAAATGGTGCTTACATGCAATCAATATGCATGCAACCGTTTTATCTTATGGATCCTATATGTTTCCATAAATAATTCATGAAGTTTTCAAATGAAGTTCTTTTAGTATGTGATGATTGAATTGTGACATATCTTTCGCATCAGCATCAAATCTTGTTCGTATTCAGCGTTGGTCTGAGTTGAGACAATAGGTGTGGACCGACGAAATTTGCATAAGACTTTCGCATACCTTATTACATAGGAGACAATGAAATTCCGTCTAATTTAAACGAAAGTCGGTGAATATTGACAATACCATTATGTGCAAATATCAATTAACAATGACGATCATTTCATGAATTAGTGAATTGTGTAGTTATTCTTCAGATGACGAAAATCTTTGCGACCCGATTGAATAGAGTGTCAATATGCAAACAATATGAAATGCTATTGTGACACCAGACAATTTCAATCTCTGATTAATTGACAAATATCAAACGCAGTGTACGAAGTGCAAGAATTTTGTGGAGACATTTACTCATCATTCTGTTTCTACATGTAGATTACAGAAAGAAAAAATGCAAACACAGTCTCGGGCATGCAAAACACTGAATTTGTGTATTTGCAGTTTGTCATATCAAATTAAACTTAATTTCGTTTTATTAGCTGACAGAACGATGACTAATTCGATGGATGCAATAATCAATTATTGAAGATAAATATTCAAGTATATACAAGAAAAGATTCCATTATGATCAATGATTTCATTTAGTATAGAGGTTTTTTAATTTATTAACAAAGAATTTTTTTGTTAGTTCGTATTTAATCAAAGGATAATATAGGGTTCGACAAAAATAAGTGCGTTTTTTGTAATCAACATCTATTTATCCAGACAATCATTCACATCACAGATAATTACCATTTTCCTCTATAACTTTCTCAATATGTCACTGGAATTCATAAAACTCCTTCTGTAACTAGGTGATGGTCATTCCAGCAAGAAATTGTTCAATACATGCCTCAATTTCAGCAATTGAGTCAAAATTGCATTGATGACGATGAACTTCAAAATTTCTGAAGACATATCGATCGAGCAAGTTGTTATCTGGTGAATAAGGGGTTATTTCACGAGACTCATGCCTTGGTGGTCGATCCACCGTCGAACCTGCATTGATATATGTGGTCTTGCATTATCATGCTGGAGACACATCTCCCAACGAGGTAAATTAAGTTGCTGCTCGAACGCTGCACACATGATTTGCAGGACTGACAAATATCGATCACCATTTATGCTTCCACCATCATGCAGCACTTCGATATAGGAGAAAGACTTTGCATAATTGAGAGCAACCATTATTAAGACCTTCCTATCGGCTATTGACCTGCGCGATACTTGAGGTCTGTCGCCTGCGCAATCGACCCAGACTCGGTTGCATTCTTTGGGTGGGATGCTTTTGTAGTAGACCCACTTTTCGTCCACGACGACAAGTTTACTTTTGATTTGCCGACGTCGCAAGGTTTCCAAAATGCTTCTGCCACACTCAATACGTTGCTGCTTATTTCGATCACTCAGTTCATGCGGTATCCGCACCTGTAATGTATTTCAGGGAGAAGTAAATGCAGAAATTCAGAAAGAGATACATATCAGGAATTGTTCACAGGATGAAAATTAAGATATAGGCAAAAATCTGGCCCTCTACCCTCAATTTGCACGGTTTTAGAGTTATCACCCCCACTACAAGGATTTCTTATTCAGATGATGAGAAAGTATCCGATGAACTGATCTCTCCTCAACACTTGTCTGCAGTGACATGTCAGCACAGGATAAGTGGTTGTCATCTTCGATTAGTTCTCTCACCTCTTCGATGTTTTCATCGCAGCAGCTTGATCGTGGTCTTCCAGATCCTTCCTTTCGTGTCACCGTTTCACGTCCATCGACGAACTCTCTTACTATTGCTTGAATTCTTCTCACTTTCATGATGTTCTTCTCACCCCAAACGTTAGCAAGCAGCTGATGAATTTTTGTTGCTGAGTAGCCATTTTGAGACAGTGTTCGGATGAAGAAGTAGACATCACACTGCTCAAACTCCATGACTATCAGGAAAGAAAATTGGATGATTGATTAAGAGCATATCTTATGTCTATATGTTCGGAGATAGTCGGAAAGCACTCTAGAGACATGACGATCGGGAATCAAAAATACACTATGTTTATATCTATGATTCTAACATTAAAGCCTATGCAGTGCAGAGAATAATGCCATAGACATTGCCTTTGAATAAAACTTTCATGAACTTTTAAATGAACACAATCAAACACCATTAGATCTAAAAAATCAGAGGCTGTAGAAAAAACGCAGTTTTTTGTCGAACCCTATATATAATTGACATCATATTACGGCAATGACTACCGTTCAGTTACCTTACAACGGTGCAACTTGGGAGAGTTCAGTTCATGAAAACTATCAATTATGATTTTATATTAGTTCATCTGTGTACTTAGGTGTTAAACACCTAAGATGTGGCAAAATGAGGACGAAAGGAGTAGCGGAGAACTTGATCTCCGTTTTCCGATGCAAAGGACTAAGTTGAAGCATTTGAAAAGTCCTGCAGATGGAACAGATTAAACTGGAAGGGAAGATAAAAGAAACTCCCATCACCAGCACCTTGGGTACTACCCCGAAGATTGACCAAAACCTCAATCTTTCCCCTTAAAATAGAAAAAAAATTGTGCCTTATGTTCAACAAGAGTAACTTATGAACAGTAACTTATGTACTTATAAGAGTAGTAATTGCGAGAGTAACTTGATGAAACACTGAATAAAAGTGTGAACGGCTGATAGCATACTTTGTATATATGGGAACCTTAAGAACCGTGTAACTTTTCACTTGCTTGATCAAACGACGAGAGATCATATTCATATTGGCAGAGCAAGAAAAGGGTAACTCCCCTTAGTTTTTCAGTCAAGATTCTATTAAATTAATGAAAATTACTGCAGTCTGGTATTCCGGTGTCCCGCGCCTTCAATGGTCAATAGAAATAGGTGGACCACCTGCAGTAACTTGATTGATTTAATAGAATCTCGACCGAAAAACAAAAGAGAGATACTATATAGCTTTTTACTGTTCTGGGAGATGGCTTATGTAAGATGATCAATTGAAGCCCCCCAAAAAAATCTTTCCGAGCTATGTCGTTACGGAACTTAGTATGTGCTCTTTTTTCTTTGATGCAATCTGCGTTTTGTCCGTCCGACGTATTGGGCATCATGGTCAACCGGACGGGTTGAATTCGGGAAATCACGCTATTAATCAGGTGGTTGACTACTGCTTGATTTAAACTATCCCACTATCCCAGAACTTCAAATCGAAGAAAATCTTCTTCATTGTTGCGCTTTCATCGTCTCACACCGTGTTCCAGCGAACTCCAAACAACTTCAATTGGATAGAGGTCTGTTAAGCCGGCCATTTCAAAGTAAGCATACTTATTTACATATTTCTTTATTTATTCATTTATTGCAAAGGCAAAAGGCCACAAATGGTTCCGCTTCCATTGAAAGCAGAGAACGCTTGCATTGGGCCTGAAACACAACTCTCAATACCCGCTCTCAAATACCTCATATACCAGCTTGAATTATAAAGGAATTGGTCGTACAACTTGTGTCAAGTCAGCTGGTGTTTTTCAGGTGTCATTCAGGCAGCGTCCATGAAATCCAGTCGGAAGAAAGTTCACCCAATTAGAAGGACAAAGGAAGAACATACTTTTTCAAAACATTCATATTCACCAAGTTTCATGGTGGCAGCAATACTGCACCACCCATAGAGACCGTGAAATGCTACATTTATGGATGCAGGTATTATATACAAGGACTCTCCAAAATGAAGCCGACAAAGGATATAGCTGCTGCTATGGTCAGTCAGGTCCCATCAAGCTTTTCAACCCCGGTTCGTTTGCACCTGTGTCAACCTGACTTCCAACGAAAACAACCGTATCAGCAATCCTCCCCGTTATCCGCACCTGCTAACACTAACAGGCGCTGTTTCTACCCGTCCATGTTTGTGGGACATGTTTCAACTCACGGACCAGATATAGAGTTGCCCCCCTCCCTCAATGAAGGGCAATAACTCGTATGATCAAGGAACCCAATAGCTCAGGAAGATACCAAGTAGGCCCCTAATTAGACCCAAGACCAGACCATGTCAGTGGAACTGTTCTCCAAGGTCGATTTGCATGACTTATATACAGGTCTATCGTTCCTACTCTTCCGCTAATATTATGACTTTCATGCGAAGCTATGGCAGTGGTGAAGTCCTATAGACTTGAGTGATGTACTACTACTATCATTTATGACTCTTGTATTTTGTTGCTAATAATGTGATTCACTCATTATTGGCTGATGAATATTTGATTCTGATTACTTTGTGCCAAGATGCAGAGTCATATCAAAATGACAGGACACCCACTCTGACTCCGGCAGTAAGCGAAGGAAGCAGTGTCAAAATAATTTGAATGTTATTTACTTGGCCTACTCCACATGATACTTTTTACTACTAACTTTTGATATTTTGTTAAGTAGTTCAAATCATGTTAGCTTTTACAATGAATAAGAGTAATTATGACAGTGTATGCAAAGTACCGGTATCCAAAATGCACGTGCACCCTCGGCTGCATGCAGGCTTACCACTTACTAGCGATTTCGAGCAAGAACAAATCATTCCACGAACACTGCTGCAGCAAGCCTGAATTCACAAATGCTCTGCGTTTTGCTCTTTTGCAATATTGCTGCCAAGTAGGACTTAATGTTTGTTTGAACTGTTTTTTGAGGTATCATCAGTGTCCGTTCTTCTAATTAATATCATCAATCAAGACTTTAACAAAATAAACAATGAAATCATAACATAGGCCTACTCGCAGAATCACGACAGATGGCATAAGAGTGGTCGTGTTATGGCATGAAGGGTGATCACACTGAATGTCTGCACAGATCATTTACAACAAACTTACATGTACTACTATGGATATCGCTCTGTTACTAAATTCAACCATTCAACACATATTTAGGTTAGTATGAACCCTGTCTTCAGTGCGCGGATCAAAAAATTTGTAATTCATCTGTCAGCAAAGGGCTAAGTTATTCTCCATGTTTAAGGTTGTATTCCTCTTAAGGCCTTCAGATAGAACATTTCCGCGAAAAAATGGAATGAGGACGTGCCTAGATTATTTTTAAAATCCCTAATGTGATTTTTCTGTTTCCATGCTACTTAGTAGTTTTTGAGGGTTGACAATTTAGATACGAGAACTCGATCTCAGGAATTACTGTCTGCGCTGACAAGGATAAATTGCTGCACAGACCGAAAAGATGTCCATGTAGGACTACTTTGATTGAACTTTGTTGTGAATATTTGATGCCATCACGATGCTGAGGATAGCACCAAATTACAGGAGACCTGCAAGGATTGAGCTTCTTGGATGGACAACAAGATTCACTTCTCAGACCTTCAAAATGATTAGACCTACAGCGCGAGTTGAGTCTGGTATTAAACAAATATTATTCAGCAATGATAATCACGTTAATTACAAATGCACCTGGTAGTTTTATCGCCTTTTGAGAGAAAGAGTGGTGAGGCTGATTAAAATCTTCTTCAATAGAATTGGTTGGTGCTAAGAACTGAAACGCCTTCAAATCAGTCTACCTTCCAATTGCCTGAAATATGAAACAAACAAGTAATTCATATTTGTGTGTAGCTGTCACTGGCTTTTGAAGTCAACTTGCGTCTCCATCAGATAAGGTGACTGTCAACTGTGCAAAGCTATTAGTCGAGAGAATTAAACGTGAAGTGAAAAAGGGATTGTCTTTTCAGCGCTCCTAGGGATTCAGTTAATATTTCCATAAATATTTATAGAAATCAAATTATCTACTGATGAGGTACTGCAGCCACTTAGACCGCCGAGTGTGATTATTGGCACCTCCAGAAATCATATCATTCATGATGGACGCATCCATGCTTGTACAAGGACCAAGGACAGGAAATGATTCCATGTATGTAGTAACACGTAAGCCTATGTATAAGGGGTAATTCTTATGTGAAAATCCTTTCCTTTGTGTATAAATTTATTGCAGTCCTACCGTGCATGTGCATGTATATTAAATAGATTATCATGGATAGCGATCGATGATGTCAATTGGAAGATTCCGTCTCCTTATCCCCAGTTTGTTCTTATTATCTATAGCCAAATATACTATTTCCAAGTGGGATGCTCATAATTCTGGTAAATATATTTTCGAAAAACACCACTTGTGATAATAAAAGCTGTTTTATATAAACTTCAGCTGTTTTATTATCACAAGTGGTGTTTTTTTGAAAATATATTTACCAGAATTATGTTCTTATTATCCATTTACATCACATTTAAATTCAAGCTACAGAATTCTGCTATTGTGATGCTTCTTATTGTATAAATGCAATCATCACACATTGAGATGCGTAATTAGCATATTAAATTAATCAAGTCAACTTCCTATATTACCTGCAACATACTGCCGACATTTCGTCCAATTTGGTGAACCAGCAATAACAAATACAACAATCAATCAATCAACAGTGTAAAAAGCATAGAGTAGGGATATATAGGTAGAGTGTCGACTCAAAAAAGTATCTGTATACAATGAAAATTTTTGTATGAAAAGATTCAGTTTTTGCGGAGATTACGTTTCCGTGGTCCAAAAAAATATTTGAGCACTTTTGGAAAAAGTCAAAATTTGCCAATTTATGTACTACCGAGATGACTCTCCCATATAAGTAGTATGAAACAAGTTGGATATCAAAAGGAATGAATATTTGATAATAAGCATCCTAACTAAGCGGAAATCAAGCTGATTATCAAGGAACTTCGTAAATAGTATTGCAATCAAAGTCTTCATGAAAAAGTCGCGATATTATTCGTGCTTTCTTGGCTGAAATTTCAAGTTTTTAATTCAATTCTCACCGGCATGATTTCATGATTCAATAAATTCATGTTTCATTTCTAGAATCTGAATAGTGATGTGGACCTATATTTTCATCTTTCAAAGTTAATTGAAATCATTGTCTTTGATTATGTGACTTTGCTGTGCCAGTGGCAGGTTGCCTGTGATATGATCACACTTAAGAAAATACTCTTGAGGTAGGCTAGAGCATAGTATAGGAACCCATCGAATTGATAATTTAACAAACATAAGATCTCCAAGGCTGTCATGAGAATCTGTGAAATACCATCATTCCTTCTGCATTACAATCATGATCAGTCAATTCCGTTGCAATTTCTGCAAAACTGCAAAAAAATTGCATATCTCACATTTGGTGACAATGCCACCTATATATCCCTTGAGTTCATTTAATAAAATCGAAAGTGTATACACATTGGGGATTTAATAAATGCGGAGTTACCACTCTGCCTAACATATCTAATCTATGGTAAAAAGAATAATTAAATATTGAGTTGAATCTTCAGTTAAAAATTGAGAACACAACTGAATGACGACCATTTCATCTAATGTCAGGATTCAGGAATGATCAGTAAACCTTGTTCACATTTCTCGACATCAACACAACTCCCTATTTAACATGTTGCAACACTCAGAGTACGACTATATTTGTGATACACAATCAGTACACCTTGTCCAATTTTCTTCAAGACCAAGCAGGCCACTTCGTTCACATATTCAACACAGTTCCATCCTAGAATTTTGATTATCACATTAATGTCATGGTGGTCTGTCTCATTCATAATCTGTTATGTTACGAATGATCTGAAGGACGTGAATGTGCATTAAAGAAATTTGAAGAACACCATTATATTGAGGATCAGCGAAGCATGTCTATCATATTGCACAGCGTGAGAGCATAAGGTGATTTTATTCAAGTGCTGTAGGTAAGTACGCTCTTAGTTCACATGAAAGCGTGTGATGCTGGCCAATGCCAGATTCTTGGGTTGCCTTGAGTTTTCAATAATGAATATGATATATGAATGAAGAAATTACAAAACTTAAATTAGTAGGGAAACTTAACTAAAACTCAAATCTCTACTTGAACTTAAGACGAATCGTCATGTTCAGATCTGATTAATTCTGTTTAGTCAATTCAAAACCTAGGCCTCATTATCTTCGTAGAATCTATGTTGCTTGCTTTCCAAAACTGATGGAAATAGTTTATTTACATGTCCCCAATTTTTTGCGATCCAAGCATTCATCGTAATTTATATCTATAATCACAAAATACCATGTTTGTTGATTATGTAGATTAGGTTATGACACTAAGCTAAACTTATTTATGATCGATAGACATATAATCTACATTGCTTTAGCTATATCATGGCCACTGTGTATAATTTCATTAGCTAAATATTTCAGATCAGTCACTTTTATGATTTGTTTTATATATGCAAGTGAAAAAGACTAGCTCGCAAGCAGATGACTATATTGGTTTTGTAAATGTTTGTCAAAGCACTTTTCCTGTCAAATTCATTAGTGAATCATCACAAAATAAGTTTTATGATGATTTTACTCCGCTTTTTAAACATGTTGATCAATTCAAGCAGAGCATTTATTGAAACATAGCGCGATTTTAGGCATTGCAATTTGAATATTAAAAGTGAAGCATATACATGCACCAGTATTTGAATCATATATATTCCTGCTTATTTATCTGCTGAAATGTGTCAAGGTAAGAAGTGTTTGAAAAAATATAGGTAGGCCTACAATGGATAACAAATAAAACAACTACCATAATTGTTTGATAATAATTAATTATGATAAACATGCATATCATCCAAATCTAAAGACAATGCTGACTAAAAGTTGATAAAGCACACACCACCCTTGATTCGCCGACCGCACTCGCCTCTGACTCAAGAATCGTACCGCACTACAGGGTGGAGATGAATCTTCACCTTCTTCACCAGGCCGCGCCGACGGTTCAAAACGGATACGAGTGTTGGCAGAAGTCATCTCCAAGTGATATCGACATATTATTGCTAATTCATGTTGTTGTGAGCCAGCATTCCAGCAAGTCATTCGACTGCGTCAAACACTGACAACCAAAATGCCAAAAGATTCAGTTTCCTGCGAAGATTATGTTCCTGTTGAGGTCTAAAAGCATATTTGACCAGCTTCTAAAACGGCAGATTTTGCAAATTATCCCTGTGTTATGGAATATTCTGTATCCTATGCTCACATTCTACACAAGATTTTGATGTATCAGTAAGGATTCTGAATACAGCTGTAAAATGTATTACCTTGCCGCAATTTATCCAATAAATCAGTGTTATTTAGATAATGTATTAGCAATATAATGATATATTTACAATAATATAAAGTGTAATTTATTTTGCGAAAATCTTCGATCTTCATTCTGAATGGTTCTTCTCAGTCCATAAATTGCATGTGTTAGCTATAGATTTCATTTGGTTGTTGAAAGCCGTTTTCACATTTAACACTGCGTTTTTAATATTTCTGCAGTTTGCATAGGCCTATAGGTACGTATCATGCTGATACTTAACTTCTATTAACTATGTTTTCAGGTAAGCATGCTTCATTGCCTGCATTCCTATAGATAAATTTTTCGCCAACCAGTTTTCTACCCATGACTTTTTTTAGCATGATTACGTCAATAGTAGTACAAATGCGCAACACTGAATGACCTACATCAATAATGCCGATCGGCTATTAAATTCATTTCATAGCTTCATACATTTAATTTACTTTGCTGCGTTGGAAACACCATCGAATACTTGTTGTACAAAGAAAAACAACTTGTACTAAATTTAGAAGCACAACGCATGTCATGAAAACTGATGGATTCAATATTTAACTTGGTAGACTTAATTACATTGGGTTTCAACTAAATTTCATTTTAAAATACGTTGGAATAATGTATTAAATTGGTCACTTGCTTTGTGACATGATTGTAAAGATTTGGATTATGCATTTAGGCAATACAGTGCAGCATTGAAAAAATGAATTCATTATTAATAGAACAAATCATCAATTACCACAAAAGTTGCCATACTCATTGCAATTGTACTGATTTATACAGCTATAATTCTGAAGCTATGTAAATATTAAATATCATTTGCTTTTTCCAATTAGAATTTTAAAACATTAACAAGCAACTTAAAGGGAAATTAAGTGGATTACCGAGGAAATTTCATGATCAGCATTGTGAGCCAAGGCTTCCTACAAAAATATGGAACCTCATTCTGCCACTTAGCTAAGCTTTCGAGTTTGTTAATTATCTTCCTAATTTAGTAGCTTATTTTCCAAATATAGCTGTAGGGTCTGTAGATCTGCTAAATTCACACGTGTCTTAAGTAAGATCATGGATTCAAATGTCAAAAGAAGTCATTGCGCATGATTGAGTTATAAATGGTTAGAATAATAGCTTAATAGAACCTTAATTTTAATTAATATAATTTTATTAATTTACCCTATAGTTCGATGTATTATGTGGATCAATTAGATTTTCTATTTTAATTCAATAAAATTAAGTATGATTTCATAGTATTACCTTCAAAGCAGCTAGTTTATTTTTTCATCTGATTAATATTGGGAGCCTATGTGCAACTAAAAATTATAAAGTGGTGACCATAAATTATTAAGACTTTCATGAGAGAAGATGAAATAACATATCTATGGTCTAAAATTCGATGTGTCATGGTAAAGTAGCGCTCTAGCAATTGTCTGACAAAAATTTGAGTCTCTCTGATTGACATGTCACGTGATTATCGCTGATTATCATAGATATACAAATGTGCGTGCAACGAGGCATGGACGGTCATTTTTGGAAACTGCATCGAATGTTTTGACCAGGTTTTGCACCCAAACACGAATTTTGTTTGGCGAAACACGTGTTATTGTTTTCAATGACTTCTGAACTCCATATGACAATGAAACTCTTTCCCGTTTGACCATTTTCCGTTAGACAAAGATGCTATCCGCGGCCGGAGGTGAAGTTTGCAGTTAGTCGAGCAAAATCATTGTCTATCGGTGAAACGTCTCGCTCATTGGCGAGCATGCGAGCATGCAAGGACAGCCATTTTTCACTTCGGAATGTTGAACATTTAACAGGAGGTTGGCATGGACCTGTTCATCCAGGAAAGACTGCAACACTGGTACTTGTGTTTGACCTGGGTTCATCATGCCTTGAAAGGAATTGCTTCTCAAAAACGGCGCCATCTCAATCAGAAATCGTCAAAGAGATCTGAATAAATGAGTTTGACTACGTACTCAAGACGAGACCTGGACCGAGAACGGGTGAGAAAACAATCTAAGATGTGACCTTTTGCGGCTGAACCAACCACATCTCTGATCAACAACACGAGTCCGACTTCTTCCAAAAAAAACAATTGAATTCTTAGCATTTCGAGGTTTTGATGCTGTTTGGCAATGCCATGGCCTGCCTACTCACCAGATTTAGAATTGTGCGACAGGTGTCTCTTTGACTGACTCGAATGAGAAATTAGAAAAATCGAATTTTCAGATGAGGATGCTGTTGTACATTATTCTATCGATATCTTTCGTTCAATTTTTCTCTGATATTTTTTTTCTAATTTTTTCGTGATATTTTTCTCTGAAGAGCACTTCTTGACTGAAGTCCGAAAATCTCCTAGACCATTGTGGCAATGTGATTGAATATGGTGAAGATTCTGTAGCCAAATGAATGTCCCATTCAGCTGAATGCTCTGATTATATTAATTTCAAACAAAATTTGTAGATTTCCGTGAAAATCTGAGTAAAAGTGTGATTAACTGAAATCATTTCTGATTGAATTTACACGATGTACGCTAATTTTTCTATCTCGTTGCACTTAAAATGGAAGGCTATTTCAGAATGTGCTGAAGAAAAGTCCTTTTATATATTTCCATCACATTTTTGATAAATAATGAGCTTTAAAGCACCATGTGTCTCAAAACTATCATCGATAATAGAAAAGTCGTCCATTAAATTGGTCTTCTGGAATTGTCTCAATAATTGTTAGTCACACCTTGCATATCTATGATCATTGCCTTTGATATTTTACTCTTTGTAGCCTAACAGATAATGTATGACAAGCGAAGGAATTGAAATATTAGCCTGAACCAAAGTATAATAGTCATTTCCATCGAAAATGATAAATTGAAAAACTTCACATCTTCTATAACAGGCGTATTTGTTATAGTAAATATTATACAAAGTAAATATTACTTTGTCTTCGAATTGCAATGGTAGTCAACACTTACTTTGGTCATTTCTCAAGAACACAAAAAATGCGCATCTCCAATGCAGCACTAGACATCAAAAACAGTTTAATGTAATCGAAGCTGCATTGGCGATGTACTAAGTTTTTTCTCTATCTAAATTTTACTTTATCAAGACATCACGGAAAATATTATATAAGCTCATCAGCGTGCATGCATCGTTCTGCTGTCGATGCATGATGCTTCAGGTAACAAAATGCTACCCACTTCGTCAACTTTATGGCGTTATAATTCTAGCATTATGGCGAAAATTCAACGGTCACGATACTGCATGAAATGAGGATGGCGACGAGAAAGTATGGATAGAAGGAATCTCAATCGTCCATCATACCGGACGCGGCGCGTCCAATTCCTGTTCGCGGGAGAGGGTAAATGCTACACAAAAACAAAATATGCAGCTATTATACCACATCATTATGACACTTATCATTCATGTAATAAACATATTCACATTCCTTGTGAGCTCTGCTACATACATTCGAATGAACGCAAAAAAGGCTCACTTAACATGATTTATGAGTTATGAGGCATGAGTTATCATGCCGGAATCAGTTCTTAGAATATGACATGTCATCAGATGATATAGCATTGCGAACCTTGATGGCTTGACATCTCAGGGACACATTTTCATGGAATTAAAAGAGTCTGTTCATTCGTAAGTAGACTTTACATTTCACGTGGACGAACAGTCCCTTGTTTAACTGAATCCACACACGTCTGATAAATTGTCAGCATCCACTATGATGAAAATGAAGCGCTGCTATAGGAGCAGTCGATATTAACGCGATGGATAAGCAATTTAGCCTTCCCTCATAATAGTGTGGTTTGCGTTTTACTATGTACATGTAAGTCCAGTCTCGAACAAAGCGCTTAATCTGAGAAGATAACTGAGTCCAACATGATATAGCGATTAAAAAGGATTGCGTCTCCTTCATAATTCCTGTCTATTGCTACTACCTTCATGTATTCCTGCCTGCGCCAGACAGACTGATCATGCCATTTTGGTGTGCATTCGCAAGCGCAATCCGTTCTTCCTTTGCCTTTATTGATATATTCATTGTGTCGTCTACCCTCAAAGGACAGCATGTGCAGAGATTTGATAAAGAATAATTTTGTGAGCCTCCGGATGGTCGATGATGGAGGTCCGCCGACATCAAAGTAGCCTATTATGATTTTTATTACGCAAAATCGAATCTATCAGAAAAAATTCTTTTGAGTTAAGTGTGGAAGTTGCGTTGTCATAATTTTTATCACAGATTTTTCTCAGTCATTTGCAGGCAACATTCCACGTCTTGAAGGCATCTACCTACACAATCACGGCTGTCGAGTTGCGCATTAAATGAGTCACCCATTTGTTTGAGCACCCATTGCGTCGCCCATGCGTGACCCATGTTGTGTCACCCATTGAGTTGCGCATTATCATTTCAGCACTCCATTGCGTCGAGGTATTCCTGAGCATTGATGCTACGAGCAATTAATTGTTACTGGTGATTGCAAAACAGACATCGCCATCACATTATTCGTGAAATTGTCATCAAAATGAAGTGTGTTCCAACTAATTTGTTGCGAATTTTACGATTTACATGTACATGACATATGTGATTTGCAATTCTTTGGTTACATTGCCTCTTCAGGAACGAGGAACACAGTTATACATAGCCACAAACATTTTCTTCAGCAACTGGGAAGAGTGTTGATTGCTATATCGACAAGTTGCCTACCGTCTTGGTAGCGGGTGACGAAACGCTGTTGACGACCTATCGTCATTGGGAGTGAACGTACAATGTAATTTTATTGTGTTATAGTGTTCATTCCCGTTGCATGATTCTGCACTCAGGCAACTTGCTATTTTGAAGACGTTCATCAACACTTTTTATTCATAGTTTCATGTGAGTTGTTGTCCCTACCCTATGTGTTTATTTATGATAACATACTATCCAATCCAAGGATCTGATCAATTGGTGTGTATGCAATTTATCTACTATCATGCTTATTAGCCCGGCCGCCTGAACGATCATTCTACTGTCGCAGGAAACGAGACCGATGAGACTTTCACGGAATGATGAGTAGTCTACACTACACCCCATGCCTTAAAAGGGGGGTAATTATTCCGGTAACATAAGTAGAAATAGTGGAATTTCACATAAAAAATACTGGAACTCTGCATCACTGGCTAGTGGCTTTTAAGAATTTGCACGTCTGCCGTGTTCTATCCGGTTCCTTTTCACGCTACAAGCTAATCCAAAGCAGACGTTGAGGTTTTCGGTAAAAATGAGAATGTCTATGTTTTCTCCCATTTTTCCTGTTTAAGTGAAAAGATCCAAGCCTAGAACCACATTTTTTTTGCATGGAATCTTCGATTCATCGCCTGTTATTTGCATTTGTTATTATCATCTTTCTGATCGGTGTTGTACATGGCGAGTCAAATTAAATGGCCCTATTTTGTAAAATGTTGTAGATCAGGGAAAATCCAACCAATTTTTCAATGAGATGTATCATTTTAAACCCCAGAGTCTCAGCAGCAACTCTATGGTTGTCAGAACTACATAGATATGTTAACTTTGACAGTTCTGGATTTGAAAAGTTTTCCCAGTTTCACATGTTTATCCACGATGTATGCAATAGTTTGAATGTAAAGAAAAATTCTCTCACAGTTTTACGACTTCTTTGTATTTTAAAATAAATTACCCGACGCGTTTCGTCTACACAGACTGTGTCAAGGGTGACCAAAATGATAGTTGCAATAGTTTGAATAACTAATCTGTGAATGTTGCAAAAAAAGTTAGGATGAAGCTGCTTCTGTCTACAAGAGATTTCCTGTGGATATCAATTGAGGTGTTAAATGACTTTCATGGTAGCTGGAGTGTCAATAAAGTAGCAAAATGCTTAAAGGAAAGCGAGCACTCCGAAATTAGTGCAATGAGTTATAACTCCATCAAAAAGGTTGTTTTGTGAGCTCTAAAAAGAATTCGTACAGCAGGAGTGACTGAACGAAGTCACTATCAGTCTGGTAGACTGCGCACTGAGAGGTCCGGTGAAATGGCTGAAAAAGTAGTGGCCGCAGTGAAAGACAAGAAAAGGCAGTCTACTTGGTCAGCAGTGGCATCAGTCTCTGGCAGATCATGCGTGTGCAGGACTCTCAAAGAAACGGGACTGAAGGCTTATCATAGCCGAAGTCGTCTTACCGAGCGACATCATGTGACTCGCGTGCGTTTTGCAAGACATTTGCTTGCTCACTATGACGCAACCCCTTCCACCCAAGTGGAGAGCGTTTGACTCGAATTGTAAATACTGACTTTTCCAAGCCGTAGGCCTACCGAGTAACCAGCTCTCCAAACACAAAGAACGAGCTTATTTGATCGTCATCTCGTGAAGATGCGGAGGCGGCTGGTGCTTTAGTTGGAGTTGACAAACTTTCGCGAGGCGCTATGCTGTCGGGAGGTGTTTCCTGGAATGGTTTGCGATACCAGTAAATGGACCGATCTTTATGGAAGAGTGGTTGGAGCAGCGCTTTCACTTCCGAAGGGGTGAACACAGAACAATGACCGCGGAGCTCGATACGGAATTCTTTTGCGTGAACTAATCTGTCCGGCGGTAGCGCGCCAGCATCCCCGTGGAAATTGCATTTGACAAGATGATGGTACCTCCATCCACCGAGCAAGGGATAAGTACTCGAGGAAGTTGATCGACTTTTTAAAGATCGAATTCCCATGGACATGACCGCGAAGTTTGAAGATTGCTGTCCTATTGAAACTGTTTGGGGAATCATCAAAGAAAGATTGTCACATTGAGAATTTAATGATTTGACGTCATTGAAAGCAGAGATCCAAAGCATTTGACGAAGTGTGAGTCGACGGACATGCCGATCCCTTATTTCAAGGATCCCAAAAGATGCAAATTATATCGAGGAATGGAGGTCGCATTAATCGTGATGACTATAGGGGAACGTTTGACTTACTTTCTTTGACTCAACATGCCCTTATTTTTATAGTTTGATGTAAATAAGGTTAGTACGTTTTGGTCGCGTTCACTTTTTTATAGATTGTGCATATGGTATAATACACATAATACACTGAAATAGATTTTTGAGCTGTAAATTTAATTTTTCAATAATGATTCTTTAGCATTAGACATCTACAAAGTCAATATATCTATGAACTTCTAATAGCCGCTAAATTGATGTCCACACTCTGGGGTTTAAAATGCTACAACGCATTTAAAAATTGGTTGGATTTTCACTGATCTAGAGGTCTTTAAAAATGGATCTATTTAATTTGACTCATCGTGCGAAAATTTAGGCTAAATTAGGATAAAATTGGTCAAAATGATGTGCTACAGCCATAATTAGCCCTATTTGCCTTAGGCTTTTTCCTGTCGGTGTAGTATTAGAGGGCGAGGAGGCCTTAACACTAGAAGGACTGACCGGTCATTTTTGACCGCTGCCAAACAATGAAGTGTTGTAGCTTCTATGAAATTCCATATTCCGACTTAGTTTGTCTTGGCTTTTCTTGAATATGTAGTGGCATCATATTAGTAGCATGAAAATTTGATTGGACCTATTACTTTCTTTGTTTTATATATGTCTACCTACAAGGACCGGACCGGTCAAAAATGACCGCTTATTAATATCGCTTAGAATTTTTGTACTTTGAATTCAATTTTCGAATAGAAATTGGAATAAGCGTGTAGTCTCAAGCCAGATTGCTGCATTGTGAGTAATTGCTCAAAAGTGAGTGAAATGTATCGCATGAGTAATGATTTTCACATGGAAAGGTCAACCATGGACTACGCATAATTTATTATGCCTTTGACTTCTATTTTGTTGCAGCTGAACCATGGCGATTCATTTCCAAAAATCCCTCATATTCACAATTTCATGAAAATTTGATATGCAGAAACATGTACTGAATATCATTTCTTGCTTCAATTTTGCACAAATTCCTTTGGTATACCAACAATCTACATTGATTGATTTCTTCAAACAAGCAACCAAGAACCGTGGAGAGGAGATGATGAATAAGGTCATGGAATTCATTAGTCAGTGACTGTTTGATATGATGACTATTTCTTTAGCTGCCGTATGATCAAGGAGATCGAAGCTATAAGTGGCCAAGAAGGCTAATTGCTATTCAGTTACTGGCTGAGTTGCAAAGAATCGATTGGAATGATTCTAACGACGACGAAGACATACAAAATAGTGACTAGCATGCGGACTACTCTGACAGTGACAGCGGAACTGATCACGAAACAACTGAACTTCTGTAGCATCATGTTCAAGGACTGGATGGATATTTGTTCTTGTGATTTCGAACATGAACAAGTGCCTGCAGGGAAAAATTTTCGGCAATGATCGGATCCAGCGTCGTGCGTTTATCAAGAATTTGATTAACATCCAAAAAGGGTTCCTGAAGCGATTATATGTTACAACACTGCAAAATGTGGAGTTGTTGTTTTCGACTAGATGTCGAGATACCATTCATGCAAAGCTGGTCGTCGGCGTTTTACAATGGCGGTGTTTTTCAACCTCATTGATATGGCGGGAAAAAAATCATCGATACTATTTGGAATGACATCTACATATTATACGATTGATCACAGCGACAGCATATGCTACTTGTATTTCAAGACAATGTGCAGACAGAGACAAAGCAGAAGTGGGCCTACCGCAAACGCAATGCAGTCGATTCAAGAAACGCGAGAATGCTGGCCTTGGTGGAGAAAATGACGGTATGGCTATTCAAATAAATCTGTAACATAATGCGGAATGGTAAAAAAAGAGACAGTTGCTACTTGCTTCATTGCTACTGAAGTGAAGCATCAAAGTAGTTTATATTGTTCCATTTTTTAGCCAATGACGATTGGATGTTCAAAAGAAACTTTTCATGTAAACTACTTAATTTCTGTGGTAGTCGACTTTGATGGAATCTTTCTAATTATCAAACTATCATTATTTTTTCCATTTCGTGTAATCACATCATCATACATGATGATAGCATGTACAGTCATTTTATGCAACGCATGCTTCGATGTGATATTATGACATCGGACATAATGGGCAATGACTAAAATAATAGCTGATGTAATAATGTAAGTGAATATTTATAATTGAATGGATGAAAGTAGTTTCATTAACTACTTAAGATATGCCGGTCAATTTTGACCGCTTTGGTCCTTCTAGGTAGTGAAATTTCTTGGTCCTTCTAGTGTTAAGATATCTAATTAAACCACTGGTTTATATGCCATAACGTAGAGGGGTTTATCTAGTTTAGGTATGCTCTATCCGATGGCGGTATCAGTTTTTCATTCCAAGTTCATCTTGTCACTATAAATAGAATTTTAAAATTCAAACAATCATTTGTTTTTAAATTTCGTGATTGAATCAAAAATAGTCGACAGAATTTCATGAAAATCACAGTGGAACCTATTTAACACATGCTCTGTCTGGTGATGTCGTCGATCTTGCATTTCAAGCGGTTCAATTGTTACTATACTTTTGAATTCAACCATTTTTTAAAAATTTCGTCTTTATAATGAGTAGTATAGTAGACCTATAGAACATGCGCAATATTAGTCATCACAACGAAGCAAAAGTATCTGAGTATCAATAAACATAATTACTCGACCATATTTCCTGAACGTCAAACTACAGAAATTGCAAATGAACTTAAAACCCCAAATTCTTATCAGTAGAGGTGAAAATCAAAATGTCGAAAAATATGGTCGCAAACTGTTTTCATGTGGTTCCAGTGGCTAATATATTGGGTCTACAGGAAAGCATCTACCACTCAGAGAAAGCTAACACAAAGGAAACGTCACTGAAAAACCGAGGGGGCCATAAAAGCCCCCTCCTCCTGATGTTAGTAGAGTTAATGAGACTTGCTGCGATCTGAGCTTGTTAATAGACTAAAGTATAAATTTATGAACACAGATTATGACCTGAAGATATTCCACACCAAAATTTTTGGCTCTAGTAGGCCTACTTTCCAACCAAAAAAGAACACGTAGAAAATATCGCAATTTTCACCGAAGACTTCGATCTGATTCCAATTGGATTTCAATGTTTTTCCTTGATCAAATGTCAAGCACGAAGGGGAACCGACTAGAACTCGGCAGACTCGTGGAGTCTCATTTTCGGGCTTACTCAATACTGCAAAAAAACTCGTGCTGGCGGTCTTAGTTTCTTATTGATAAATCCAGTAAAGTAGGCCATCGATATTTGAAACTCTGAGTCAGAATTCATATGATTTTCCTCACGTTCAATGATAATTGGAGATAGTTCGTAGATGATGAAAATGCATAATTATTCAATATTTGCTAATGACACTGTTGGTCTGATTTTAACTTGCTCATAATAGCCAAACTACCCGAACTCGACTAATCATTGGGGTAAACCTACACTCAATTAGGTACCTTAATCAGGGAGTAAAACAAAAGCATTTGTTGCTTTAATTTCTATATTTCAAATGAATACTTGTCAGGATTTATGACATTCGTATGAGCAGTACTAGAAATAAATTCTGTTTACTAAGAAAAGATAATACTCATGAATGAGTGAATTGAAAATAAAGCTAGTTACATCACTTGGCAAAATCAAGAAAATATCTGCCACCGGTGCGGAAACTCAATGATCAAAAGTTATAGAAAAGGCTTTGTTACAGAAATACAATTTTATCAACACAATGTCTGAAACCTGTATCAGCTGTATTGATGATCTACTGTTTGCAAATCGATTGAAAACAAATACTGTCGCATTGTAACAATATCGAGATTCATAGATTCATGCCCGCAAGCGGTTGATTTTCGGACAGAGGTCGAAGTCAATAGAATATTCTTATTCAATGTATCGTATTTATCATAAGAAGTCAGATTTGAATTCTCCATTCAATGTCTTCCACAGCTAAGATTTTCAAACAATAAAATAATATGAGCGGACTTAAGTCAAAATGATGATCTGAATTCCAGCTCAAGTATCATCTCCTTCGTAATGTTCCAGGCCTTTCGTTCGAATCATTCCACTCCAACTACCGCTGTCCACCTTCTTCAACTGGATCTTGATATTTCCTTTCTCGCACTAGACAAAGAAAATGAAGATTGGTGTGAGCACATGATTAGTTACCAACAGCGACCTTAAATTACAACGGAAGACAATCAATTAACTACTGCTTAAGAGCGCATGCTGCCATCCTATCGGGGAGTCGTCTATCCTCCGTCTCATCGAGATGGCATACCCGTCTCGTCCTAATACTGCTCTCCGTGCGCCTTGTAGCACACCTGCAAACACTCTTGTGGATTTTCGCGTCAACAATAATCCCATCGACGAGAAAAAGCAAAAATTACCCAAGAAACACTTCGATGGAATCGATATCAAAGTGTCTCTAGAAGAACTCGACGCTAACATTGCTCAAGCTATAACTAATGCTGATTTATCAAAATTTGATTTACTAGAAAGCAAACGGTATTGGGCGGAGAAGACTGAAATTCGTCGTCGAAAATTAATGGGAGATGGTCAGTGAACTTACATTTTCAAGTTTTTATATTCCTGCGGATGAACTAACTTAAGGGACAATTCCATGTGATTTGTGACTCACCTTCCATTTACATTCGCTTGGTTTTATCAAGTCCGGTAACTTCTTCACCTCATACAAGTAAGGTTTATCATTTCCTTTCATCTTGCAAGTTAGCTTGAAGGACCTGTAAGCAAAAATATGTTTCAGTTGTCTCATGTAATTTGAATGAAACTTGCTATCAATGTATTTCCCAAATACATTGTAAGAAAATTACAGAAGAAAATTCCCAAAAAATAAATGGACGAGTTGCAATGAGTTACGAAAATGTACATAGTGTACTAAAGTGTACTGAAAGAAAAACAAATGTATAAAGAATTCTTAAGACATTGTCATCCCGATTTTATACGTGTATAGATAACTTGAAATAAAATCAATTTGAAAATCTTACAACAACATCTTAACGCATTGAATTTCTTTAAAAAATGAATCCCTTTTGATATTTTATAAATAAAAAGAGACACAAAATTCATTAAGATCTATTAGCACGAGGCCTCTCGTCCAATCTCAACGGGTGATAACTTTGGACAGAAACAAATCTTAGATGCAAACTTAGATATACATAAAATTTTAATCATTCATAACAGATAATTGGGATTTTATGGATATATCCTGATGCATGAACAGATAGAAATCAAAGCATAACAATACTGCTAGACATAAACTGTGCACCCTAGTACTCACAGAAACCATAAAAATGAAAAAAAGAAGAAATCTGCCACGGAAGAAAAACATTAGCGATAAAATCCTTTTAAACACAATTACCAAACAAAGGAATCCAGATATTTACGCCCAAAAGGATTTTATCGCTAATATTTTTCTTCCTTTTTTTCATGATTTCATGTTTTCAATTCATATCACCATTCGGCGACGAAGTGCTTCGTAGTTTTCTATGCTTCTTCTAAACTGCTTGGATAACAACATAATTTCATCGTCATTTGCAACTCAGAAATTTATATTGCATTGTGCTTTACGAAATGAACATCCTGAGTCCATTACATGTAATCACTAACTCATGTATCCTTAGTTTGAAATTGCTGTCTCTGTAACAAGTTGCATGCACAAGGAATTCTGCCGCATTTTTACAGTGGCAGTACTGGTGGAATTGTAATTTCGATGTTACACGCACAGTAATGCAAAACATGCCGACAAAACATGGTTTATAAACAAAATCCTAATATCACGGTATGTCATGAATGCCAGATTAATTTAAGACCAGACTGCATCATTGAAAGAAGCACACAAAACGATGAATAGCGTACATTCACTCAATGATGATGCTCTTCGTGCTTTCAGTTATATAAGGATGTGCTGCGTGGAGTTATTCAACAGACTAACTTTCAAGGTGCTTGTCTTGTTTCATGTCAGTCTTGCTTCATTCAAAGAGATATTATCGGAGAAAATCCAGTTTATGCATTTTGTTGAATTTTGAATAGGATATTTGTACACTTATTTTCGGATTATTTTATATCAGTTGTAATTGGCATCATTTATATTTTCTGTTTTCCATCTGCTGAAATACAAGTAGTGCATGGCAAATTTAATTGTTTTTCATTTGATTACATTACGAAACTTGATCTAATATCGTAAGCTCAGCATGTGATAAAACAGCTAAGCAAATTTTCAAATATATTGCCCATATTATACGAGTAGTGAATTTGGACTGAAGGTGGATAATAATAAAAAGAATCATGATAAGATAAGGAGCCCAAACTTTTTGTGCTGGAAAAGACGACCATGTTGTCAATCGATTTCCAGTTTATTAAAAACTCATCTTCAGGACAATACAATCAGAGGAAACAAAGGGTTCGCATAATAATTATGAGAAAGCTTGTGAGGAAATCACCAGCATTTTTCTCAGTAATAATTACCCTCTTAAGTTGATCGAGTCTATCAAACGTGAAGTTGAGAATAATACCACTACTGATGAAAGTAAAACGGCTATTTTTTGGTCATTACCGTACGTCAAAGAGAAAGAGCGCGAGACTTTAAAATCTGTTCAAGTTATTAATTCTATGTTAGATAAAACTGATTATAAATTGCAGGTTGCATTTAAAACATTTAAGACCGCTAGTATTTTTCCCAACAAAGACAAAGTCTCTCCGTGTTTATCATCGAACATAGTCTATGAGTTTAAATGTCGACAGTGCTCAAACTGTTATATAGGTGAGACACGGAGACATCTGTCTACGAGAGTGACAGAACATTTGAAAGGCAAGCCTACGCCAACTGAAATCACCCATCACCCGCATGAGGCAAGCTTAATGGACTTCAAGGTCATCTTTAAAACAGCTCACACTCGCATCGTTGAAACACTGCATCAAATCTACCAGTGCCCACCTAATTAATGAGAACTGTTCATCAATTCCGCTGCACATGTTCTAATTTTAGCTTTTTTCCAACTGTTTTAAGTGAGTTGTGTTGTGACCATGCAGTTTGTATATAACCCTTTGTTTCCTCTGATTGTATTGTCCTGAAGATGAGTTTTTAATAAACTCGAAATCGATTGACAACATGGTCGTCTTTTCCTGCACAAAAAGAATCATGTATCCAGAAAACAATTTATGTCTAAAATTCTTAGTAACATCTCATAACCATGGCACATTTACATAGTATTAGGTGTAATTAAGTACTTCCCGATCAATTATTGATAGCAATTTAAACAACAATCTCTCCATCACCGTCAGATGGAGGTGAATTCAACCACTTTTTCACTTCCAACGCTATGTGCTGGAAAAATATGTCTCAACAAGCCTTACGTTGCTCCTGTTTTAGAATTGTTGATTACACCAGTATTATTCTTCTAACTTTCCCCTGCTCTCATTCTCCGGGCGGAAAGTAATGTAGCCTAGAATTTCCGGAAGATAATCAGTTGCAATTTTTGGAAATTGAATCTTAGTTTCCGTACTATTCAATTTTCACGTCTATATTTCGCTGTACATCTCTGCCAAGAGTCAAAATGAATATACAACATTTATACAACATTGAGATGTCGAGGCTTGAGGCTTCTGGGAGACTTTATTAAGTTTGTACTTAGATATCCGCTCAGATTTGAACTGTGGCTTCTAGAAGAATATGTTTGCCTCTCTTTTTCCGAGGGGGAAAATAAGTAATAGCGGTTTTCTGATATACTTTACTCCGGTCAGAAATTTAAATTCGGGGGAAAAAGAACATCATAACACCGCCATATTCTTCGCACCTGACGGCGATGCAACTAAATTCAGAATCATCCTTGTCAACGGTTTTCAGGAAAATCGTTTCACATTCATCAGGGAATGATAATTCTCTCAGCAACAAAAATCTTGATCTGAGCCTTAAAGTTCAAGATATGCAAAACCTGATGGAGATTCAGCTAAAATTTCATCATATTTTCATTAGTGCTACTTGTAGCTTTTGCTTACTCTTGTGTAGGTTGGCAATATATCATTTTCCTAGCCTGTGGCATTAAAATCAAATGTTCGTATTTTTCAACATATCTGTTGAGTACTTTTTTCCGCATTCTAAATTGATATTTTCCTGCTGCTGATGTTGTTTTCAAAATTATAAACGGATGACTGTTGTATATTTTCATATATTCCAATGCTTTATATGAACCTTTATCATGCTAAGAGCATAATCAATCCTCTGAACTATTGACCTTACATGCGTACAAAAAGCGGATGAGTAGCTTTGCGTCTTCACGGAGCGCTCTATATGCGCTCTTACTTAAGCTTTCGTTCTATATTCTTACACTAATTCACAGTTTTTCACTTTCCGTTGGTATGCAATACAACTCGCCGTATGCAGGTATTCATGTTTTGCACTCCTGTGAAAAAATGTTTTGAGACATCTTGGTTTAATAAAAACAAGAATGTATCCTTTGAAACAAAACATTTTTCATACAACTATATGTGTAGTTATATTTCTATGCCTTTGGCACTGTAGCTTAATAGTTGAGGTGATTTTGAAATTTCTTACAGAAGTAACTTATTGCAGATATCCATCTAAATGACGCTCTAAGTTTGATAATGGTCCATGTAAAAGAGACTGAAGCGTCGAGAAACATGTATTTACACATCAAATAGTACTCGTTTAGTTTTCAGGACATTGATGCCGACAAAAACATCAATTTAGGGAAAAAAGAGAAATTTTATTCGATATATGAAGAACATATAACATTGTCAAGCCACACATGAGTGAATTAAAACGACTGAAAAATGCACCAAGGAAACGATCATGAAGTTTTAGCTGATAAAGTACAATCATGTCATGTGTTTGTTGAATGAATATACTCGAATCAAAACTGTCAATTTGTAGACAATTTGAAATAACGGACGGCTTTCGTTTCCATTGTCTTAATAATCGAATTATCAAAAATACATTCATTACTGAATAAAATATATCAAATTATAATTATCATGCAATTCCGTATGTTATACACACAGAATTAGATTCATCTGCGCGCGCTTCGGTTTCCTAGAAAGGAAGAATTGTATGTAACCTTAATATCGAAATGGCACACCATAGAATTAGACAACTTGCTCCTTCTCGAATGGATAATTCGTCTATCGCTTGCTATTGGAAATGGCAAACAGTAAGCTGTCAGTAGAGGACACCAGAGCCAGTGAGAGATGCGGGCGTGCTGTGATATCACACACAAAAACACACATCACTGTCTGGCTAACATTCGATTCAGTGTGTGCACTATACAGTGAGGAATACCGAGGAGAGGATGTGAACTCATCAAGTGAACTAATTTTCGCACGCCTGCTACTTTCTTTAATAATGATCGGAAGGGCCGACATTATGGAGAAAACTTGTGCGCAATGATCTGAATTCTTCGAATCTGAAGGAATTTTGGCAATCGAAGCACTTTGCTGGAACTCACACTAATCCGCAAGCGACGCACGACTTTTTTCTTTTTCTGTGGGGTATTAGGAAATCCTTTTTGCCCACTTACTAGGTTCCTCGATGTGCCGTCAATTTCGTATTAATCACACTTCTAGCAAACCGAAGCAGCTGAACAAAATATTTAATTCTGTGGTTATGCATGTTGGCTCATGTTAATGTTGACTCTGAAAAAATTAATTGTAGTATAAGAAACCACGATTGTTTTGACGGTGTTGCTCTCATCTCTGGATCTCTTTTACTTTTTTAATAAAATTTGGGAGGAATTACTATCGGAACGACCCACGTACGATTGTATAATATGAGACATTTCTCTACATTCAAGCATTGCCAGTTAAGTGACTTTAAGAGATGGTGGGTCGTGGCATGTATTGCAATTCATGCAATGATTTATAATGCCTGAAAATCAAGCAACTTTGCTCTGACGACTACAGAATTATTAAAGCAACAATGAACAATGATCCATCACATCAAAGCGCCACTAGGTATGTGAATTTCAAATTGCTTCACACATAACTTTATCAGGAGAGTAGCGACTATTGAAGTTAAACAAAACCTGTCAATGTCCCTTGAGAACTATTTTATCTCAATGGATTTGAAAATGAATAACAAAACCAGCATTTGATCAGATTAAGTGCAAACTTTCATTTATTTCCCACTTACTATTATGACGATATAATAATTTATCTTCTACAAGAAAGAGAGAATGCACTCTAAATTCCATTATACCAACAAGACAATTTTATCTTCCAAATTTCCACAAACTCTAAGTTGAATTATTCTTCCATAGCTGTCATCACACAGCAGACATCGAAATCAACAATTTATGAAATACTGTCAAATGCTATTAATTTTCGACAAGTTATGTGAATGTGAATATTTTGTCAAACAAAAACAATGGGATGGCAATTGTCTGAAGGGCCTACTCTGCAGTTCATACAGATTCCGACTTCCTGGGATTCACATGGAGTTTTTGGCGGATGCTATCCCTGAAAATTTGTTTCGACATTGTAAGTGTTGCTGGATGCTATGTTCTATGAAGACAACCAGAAGTTCGACGTGTATGCCATTCAGGTTTTAATCTGTGCACCACAAGTAGTACGTCAACAACGGATGACAACATCGACTGTGGAGAAGAGCGAACTGCTGTGACGATCAGATCACGATCGATACACAACACTGGATATGCCTAAGCAGCAGTATTTCGTAATTATAATTAGGGGATTGCAAAGTGCCAGTTCCAAGCGAAGATTGAAAAGATATTGACTCTAGATTAAAAAATACAATTATAGCAATACTATATATATCTCTAGAAAAGCTTGGTCGCTGCATCTGGTCAAACTAAACCTCGTCAGATGCGACTTGGATAACCCTAACTAACTTTTTCATATCCAGACAAGCTTGTGGATTGTCAATAGGTTACTCGGTATTCACTATCCTGACTGACAGTGCGGCCATCATTACTACTCGTATATCACGGTACCAGATCGCCTGTTCTTGTGATTGACAAATTCCTCAGGCTTCAACTGGCTGTCTCTCACTTATAGCCGCTCAGTTCAGAAAAGAGAAATAAACGCAGAGTAGCCGTTTGTCAATGCATGAACTTCTTAATCTATTTCTAGATGTTATACTCGCAAGCTAGTTTGCGCCTTTCTAAGGCACATCTGACGTGTCCTAGTAAAACGAAACACAGCTTCTAAGCTTGCCCGGGAATTCAGGTATCAAAATGTACAAGTCTGTGGACATTATTTCCACCTACTTTCGCAGTTTCCAGCCTTGCGACTGCCGGTCTTAGAGTAAATTCCCTTTAGGCCATTTCGTGATAATGATATTGAAATTCGCTTGTTAATGAATACAGTTGAACGACTATACAATTGGACGTCTTGCTATATGAGACATTGTCCAGTTTCCCATTAAATGTACACTTTGACATCTTTGTTTGGTGAACAATGTCAGCAGCTGGTTGCAAAAGAAACCTGCAATTATTGAAATCGTCATTATCTGTGACACAAACACTGTTCTACGCGATGAAAGTCAACAAACTAAAGGGACCATGTAAACACTTCATAATATAAAGTCGGCGGGCAATGGTGATAGACTGAAATTGAATACATGTGGCATTATCAAACTGTTATCAGCTGATTTTTGGATGTGTTTACCTGACATAATGTAAACCGAATCAATAATTATTCACCCTGTCGGTAAAGATCATAATCAAATTGCCATGAGAAAACATTAGAGGCTTGCGAATCGGCAAATTTTGAGTCGAATCGAATCATAGAAAACTTAAACTTAGTAGAGATATTTTTAATCTTATTTTCATGTACGATTTACTTAGCTAGGTATACTGGAAGCCATCAAGAAAATATACTTGACAAATAGGACCTGATAATCCTGTAGTTTGCATGGCTATTGAAATATACAGAGACACATAGGCATCCATAAAAAATAAGCTGTCAAATTTAGGTGTCTCTATCTTTCCGAGATAATTAAAATCCACCGCGATTTATAACACAACATATTTCGACCTCATTAAGCGAAGTCTGAAGAGTTAGCTGATGGTAACCATCGACCGTGGTAAGGCGTTGGGCGCAGAACATCCGTGTATTTGATTTCTTTAACTAAAAATCGTTGACCACAACTTTGGGAAGTTGTTCTTAATTTTTTCTACTTTGCTTAAAACGATTTCCCGACGACTAGTCAATTATACGGAAGTGTTTAACTGGAGAGCCCCTTCCGGCTCCAAAAATAGCTCGGTTTGCCCTCCCTACAGACATCACATGCAGCCACTGTTACAACAGCAAGAGGGTTGCTATGTGATAGACCCAAACAGATGGATTTCTGGTTCAGTGTTGTCAACTTAGATTTTTCATGAGTCACTGCACATTAATTATTTTGCACAGAAATTCTATTTTGTTTTACGGTGCTAAATGAGATTCTTAGTGGATGAAAATTTTCATTTAAATAAGTTATTGCCCGGTGAATTTCATACAAAATCGGTTAACTAAGTTAATTAAAACTTGGTATGCTGAGTTTTTGCAAAAATTCAGTTTAACTTCGGTGGATAATTTCGCGCATTTCAGTTAACCAAAACAGTGCAGCCTAAAACATTTTGAAGTGAGTGCCAGATGAACAGAGAAATCAAATCTTGCTGTGATATTCTTTATAAGGAACTTCGTACACTTATGCTTGAAACAAGTAATGGCCAGCTATTCAAGCAACGTGTCTATTACAATATGGTTAAATTTCCTGAACCTGTGCGATCACTTTCGCGTGCCATTGGTGGCTGCGCTTTTTTGTTACATATTTCACCTATTATATATAGCTAGCTAAAACATTCTCAAAAAAATTCTTGACCTTTATATTTTCTTATCGCTAAATCAGTCATGAAATAGCTAAACTCATTTGACTACAAATTTCAATTTTGGTGGGCATAACTTTGATTTTAGTCGATCAAGGATTCACTGGAAGGACTGCATCATGAGAGACCTGGACAGCACAGAGGAAGACTGGATAATATAAAATATGTCCGGCATGAAATATAGGAGTTCTTGATCGGCTAGCAGTTGTAATTTTTGCTAACTCCCCTACCCACTTCCTTTTAATTCACTTCTCGCCGAATCTCGAGACTCAATTAAATAATCATAAAAATATGGCATCATATATGAAAATTATCCTGCTGTGTTGATCTGCCATACCGTAAATGAACAGTATTTTGCACATCTCAACTGCAGGTAGCATGGTGACAAAATGATGCCAATAGATGCTTCAGATGCCACCACAGCGCACATTAAACAGTAATTCAATGAACATAGTATCACAAGCAAGCGACCTGAAAAATGAGGAATTGCCTAAGCGCTTTCACGATCGTTGCCAATCGTCAGAGGGCAATATATGGCCAAATTTTGTCACAAGGCGATGTGGAGAAATTTCGCAGCTTCAAATTTGTCCTTAATATTGATTTTTTCTTAAAAAAGTTGAGCATTATACGCAACATTAAAACGGAGGTTCTCAGTGGACAAAATCAAGAAACTTTCAATTTATTACTTTCTATTATTCCAGGCCTGTAATTGCCCATCCGTGAGTTTTGTGGGATTGTAGTGCGATTTTTGTGGTATATTTAATCTGAGAACTACACTTACAAAGAACTATTATCAATCTATTCCTACGCGTTTTCTAACTAAAAATGATAATCTGCATATGTTTTGTTGAGTATTGCCTTGATTAAATGAAATGGTTTCAACTATGAGTTCCACATTAGCGAAATATTTCTCCGACAGTTTAGATAAAGAATAGTGTCTATCGAACGTACGAAACACTCATCGGATTCATGAAGGTATCCCATCCATGCGCCCTGAAGTAGAAACATATCATCACCTTGACAGGTCATTTTTGTATATTGAGATAATCAGTCATTTTTCCATGAGAGATTCAATTATTAAGCCACAAATAATCCGATGTAATTCACTTCTATAGGAAAGAATGTATTGACATGATGGCAACATTTGTAAATGCGCAAGATTATAAAAAATGAATTCCTTATCGTCTAGAAATTGTATTGCAACAAAAATATGACATAACAGCCTACAACGTTGGCGCGCATGACATTCGATATCAATTTGCGATAAAGACGTGATGATACAAATGTTTACAGAAGTTTGTTATACAAACCAAAAACCATATAAAATCCTCTTTCTCTAAAAAAACTAACAAATCCTTTATATGAATGAATACCATAATTATTCTTAAAAATCTCGAAAAACAATAGCAATAATCTCCCTCTATCAAAACTTTGTTGTCTAATGACTTGCTCAAAACAGAAATGATGACAACAATTGAAGCGACTGCAGACAAGAACCGGCTATGAATGGCAATTTCGTGATTCGGAGAGATCTCTTCTAGAATAGATGAAAGACATGAAAATTCAAACGATTTTTCATCTAGCACATATTTACATATTGAGATCCACAACAATTGATAGGATTATCATAAATCGGTTCTTGTTTGGAGGATTCAACTGATAATCCAATTGAAATATACTACACAAAACTATCGCTTCTTCTTAGAACAAATTTGATTGTCCAGAGAATTCACTTTCTCATCGATTTCTTTAAGCAATCGATTAGAACTATCAATCAAAGCCGAAGCAGTCGAGACTTCTACATTGTCCGAACAACGCACAGCGACCTGTAAGCAAGGATTGGCTTCTTCCGATGTTTTATGCACATTCTTCGGTTGCATGTCTAATTGCTTCTTTTTCACATTCGAGTGATTCCAATTCAGCAAATTTGCGCTTTCTTTGTTAATCTATTTGTTTTGATTGTTCGGCGAGGGCTTTCTTTCTGTTCTCCTCTTCTAATGAGCTTCTATAGATTCTGGAAGCATCACGAAGTCGCTGAAGTATTGGTTTTGTAATAAGTACTTTCAAAGGATCACCATCATTGAGATCCAAGACATTCTTAACGGTTCTGAGACCTATGATAGAATCCTGAGACAAGAGAGTGCTCATTTGTAAGAATGTGCTGGTTCTCTCTAAACCCACGCTCAGGATCAGCATTCCCATGCGATATTATTCTAAGACATTTTGCAAATTTGCTCAACTGAGGATATTTTGAATGTCCAAGGGAATTCTTCAATTCTTGAATACGATTCCAATGTTCATCCAAATCATGGGTGCCGTGTGACGACAAAACAGACATTTCCGTGGCATATATATTCCACCCATTTTTCAGACTATCAACTTCGGATGATGAAAACAGGTGTGTGATCATTTGCGACAACCGGGACAACAAAAGATTGTTCGGCCAGCAATCTCTATCAGGATGTAACAGTTGGAAATCGCAATATATTTCATTCTTCAATGACAATTTCTTCGATAGATATTTGGCAAGGATCTAGTCCTGTTGTTCGATTCGTTCATTTGTTCGACAAGATATCTTTTAAAAAACGTTCATTTCATCATCATCGACAACTCATACGCAGAATTCTATGGTCCATTTTGTTAATGCGTTCATTTGTTCGAAAAAATTGATCATCGGATATCAATGTATTACTTTTCTATGACATAGATCATTTATGGCATAAACATGGACTCCCATGGCATAAATCATGGAAATTCCAAATATTGAACTCCATCTATGCGCATAGAAAGATCTCCAGTATGCATTATCCATTGACTGTATTATCTATATAGATGCTCAAATCAAAATTTGAATGGTCTGTTTTAGATAACATAATTTTCCATATTTATTAGTTTGCTTCCGAATTTTATAAGATGGAGTGAGTTTCAAGACACAAAAACATCAAAAGATGAGCCTCTGCTTATTTGTTTGTTATGAATATGCCTACATTATTGACGGAAAGAGGAACGACAAAACCCATTACGAAATGTACTGAAGCTAATTCAAAGAAATGCAAAGCACGTGAGTATAACTAAAAGTGTGTCGAGCAAATGAACCTGTCGAACAAATGAATGTGTCGAACAAAACGACCATCCCCATTTGGCAACAGTTTTGTAGAAACCGACAACATCTCTAGCAAAGTGCTCTTTTTCAGTTTCATAGAAGATAACGAAGAGGGAGTTCGGATTCTCCTCACATTGTTGGATCATTCCAACTGAAAGTCAGTAATTATCTTCACAATCCAAATCCAACTCATTGAAGTTGGTCAAGTTTGTTAGAGCCTCTTGTTTGACGAATTTTTGTGGTATTTTAACGAGCAATTCTTTCAATGACGAATGCATAGCATGAATAAGTGGCTTTTTAGTCTGGAACTTTGACAGAAATTCATTCAACTTTAGACCAACAGATATCGGAAAGTGCATGCGAGCTAAACTCCACTTGCATTTCAGGAATCGGGAAATGCGTTCGTATCTGGGTGATCTGATTGCGTTTGAATCCGTTAGACTTTCAAAATATTGTTTAAGGGCTGGAAATTGCTCAATATACACTCATATACCATCGATATTCAACGAATCTAGCAAAGGTCTTTGATTCCAGATCCGACATTTCCTGAACATGTTGGTGATCTTCTCTTCTGGGAGTGGAGAGTTTGAACCAATGGAACACGTCATGCATAAATTCTTCAACACACGAATGTTCAACATCTGATAACCCTTTTCGGAATCCGTTATGCACAGCATGGAGATAGCAGAATCCTAACGGAAGCAGTCCAGCGAAGCAGTCGTTTCTTTCACTAATGTATTGATATTTTCCCAAATGGACTTGTTCACATTCGGTCCATCGCTGCTTACAAAAAGCAGGAGACTTAGAGGCAATTGCCGGTCCCTCAAAGACTTTGCTGTCCATCCGAGACTACCTGAGCACTAGCATGCCCCAAGAAAAGCGAAGTCAGATAGCGAACAGTGACTTGATGTCTCAAAGCATCATTAAGTCGGACATAAATGCCCAACTCTTTAACAACTTGAACAGATGTTGTTTCATCAAAACAAACTCCATATGAAGCACCTGAGTTACATATATCCTTGCATAACTGTGACTGAAAAAAGGGTCCTAATCCATGCGAAATTGAATACGACAGTTTGTTTCTGGACAGCTTTAGACCTTTTGAAATTTCACAATCGAACATCTCAGAAAACAATTCAGTAATATTGTCACTAGTCGAAAAATAACTAATTTTGTACTGAATAATGCTCTGAGACTGAATTGTATTCCAGAAATTTGGCTTAAATAAGTCTCTTGAAAGTTTCTGAACCAGATCATCCATCGTTTGTCGAACCAGGAATTGATAACAAGAAACAGTAACGAAACACTGACCTTATTGATGACAACCTTGCTATAACACTGGAAAGGAATTTATCAATTTGTGAATTATCATGCGAGCGTATATACGAGCACAAAAGCAAAATATAGTGGTACAAAAATGTGAGAATTGAACATGCTCTAATAATTATCTTATCATTCATTTGTACGTCGAAAAGTACATATTCGAAGTCGAAGATTGCTGGTTATCCTAAAATTTGTGGGATTCATGAAATTCGTGTGATTTTTGTGTGATTTGTCGGCAATCTTTAAATTTGTGGAATTTGTGGGCCAATCACATGCCTGATTATTCACATAGTTTCATAGGAAATTGCCATTGAATGTTTCCAGCATTCATCCAGAGATTTGGGGTAATAACGAAGCAATGGCTGAAATCGGTCATTTAGATGCACATAAAAATGATGCCGGTTACTTTTTTTATCATTTTGATTAGAACTGTAATTCATACGAAATATCGCAATCAAAATACATGTATATTTCTTGAACAAGCAGTTATATTTTGTGATGAAAAGCATCACTGAGACCAATATAATAATTATATGATTATGAATACATTATGTGTGATGATTAAGGCGATTATAAAGTCAATAAAGTCAATATGGTCAATTTTTGTAGTATTGGTCAATAAAGTCAATAGTCATAGATTTATATAAATAGCATATATAATAACATAGGCCACGACACCAACTTTGAGGGTGCCATGGCCAATTGAAGCGAAACAACTAAAACAAAGCGCGCGATGTGATGAATGAGTCATGTGAATAAGCTTATTTTTCCCTTTTCCCTCCAGCGTTAACACGTCAGACTCCACGTCGCTCACAATGACGAAGACTACAGTGCGTAGACAGAACTGAGACAAACGATAGAGAAATGAGAAGCCCACAGTCACGCGGCATTGCCAATAAGTTTATCGACGTCATATCACAAAGACTAAGAGTATCTTCTCTTGTCTGCGTGTCATATTTAGTGGCTGACGAATCACTATTGTCTAATACTTAGGATAAATATCGATGATCATTTAGTCATCTTCACCTGAGTTGTGCGTCGATCACTCATTCAGTCTTCGCTACATGATCTTTTACTAGAGTATAGTCAAAATGCCCAAGGTGAAAGCAACTCTCCGACAGAAAGCACTTTCTTTTAAAAACAAATTTCCTGAAGAATTCAGACTGACGCCAAGCAATGAACTATTTTGTGTTTTATGTGAAAAGGTTGTCACATGTGAAAAATCGTATTTTGTTGAACAACACAGATCTGCAAGTATACATACACGAAAGCTTAATCAACGTTCAGCAAATCAAAATAAAGACAATTGTGTTCCGTCCTCGTCAGGTAAACAAGCTTTTTTGCATTTTCGTCAGGATCCATTTTAAGAATTATTGGTTCAGTACTTGCTGGAGCTGAATATTCCGCTCAATAAACTGAGGCATCTAAGCGCAAAGAAACTTGCTGATTATTGCGGACGTGATTTGCCTTCGGTATCATCTGCTCGACGTATTGTTCAGTCGATAGGAGAGAGTAAAATTGACGATATTAAGAGGAAACTTAAGGACCAGAACATTTTCGTAATTTCGGATGAAAGCTGCTGCAAAAATTTGAAGTTCGTGAATGTCATGTGTGGACGCCTTGACGAACCACATAAAACATATTTAGTCTCTTGTAAAACTATTCAGAAAGTTGATTCAGATAATGTTTAAAGAATGATCGATGACGCGATGAAAATGATGAACGTTGAAAGAGGAAATGTTCTGTTATTCATCTCCGATGCTGCTCCGTATATGCTCCGCTGCGGTCTAACTTTGAAATCTTTGTTTCCAAAGCTTCGACATCTCACGTACCTAGCTCACTTAATACACAATTGCTCAGAAAGAGTTCGAGGTACTTTTGGCGCCATTGACAATGAAATCGGCAACTGTTAAAAATCGGTCACGGTTGAACATGTTCGAGAAAATTGGTGCTCCGCCACAACCCATTCTGACAAGATGGGCATCATGGCTCGAAGCAGCTTCATACTATTCAGACAATTTCAATGAAGTCAAAACAATTGTATTGAGCTATTCTGACGATGGTCTATTGGTGCAGAAAGCAAAGCAAGCGGTCAATGCTCGAGAAATAGCTGACGAACTTGTCTGTGTCTGTACTTACAGACCACTTGCACGTATTGTCAAAAAGTTCGAAAATCAGAACTACACAATTCTTCAAGCGTATGAAGATTTCCAAGGTTTGAAAAGTTAGTTAGGGTCATTTGATCCTGCAAACATTTTGCCATATTTGGAGGAACGCCTATCTAAACAAGAGGATCTACAAGAAATTATTGATGCATCGGGGAATCTTTCACCAAGTGAGTATCACATGCTGCAAAATGCTCAGCCATCAAGTGGAGATGTTGAACGTGCTTTTTCAAAATTGAGCAATATTTTCGCTGCTGATCGGAATTTTCTTGAGGAAAACATTGAAAGCTACATTGTTTCTTAGGTGAATAACTCTTGAAGTAAGCTTATCTGACGTTTTCACATGTTTTGTTTTTACGATGAATTTTTAGTCGGTGGTGATTAAAGTTTTTGATAAAGTTTTTTGGTCAATTTTTAAAGTCAATTTTCATGGTTTTGAAGTCAATTCGATGGATCAAAAAAACTAATTTTTAGGTCAATAAAAAAATCGCCCTAGTGATGATACAATTACTTCGCTCATTTTAAAATCAAGAGCTTATGGCTAGGTCAATTGTTGAGTAATAATAATGATAAACAGTCATTGTTAGAAAGCTAACGTCAGATTTGCATGTACAGTGGAACCTCCTATTGCGGACATTCTATACAGCGGACACCTCCGTATTACGGACAGTTAAGCTCAGTCCCGAATAATGTTCGTATCATCACCGGTAACTCCATATTGCGGACACCTCTAAAATGCGGACACTAAGGCGCAGTCCCGACGGTGTCCGTAATATGCAGGTTCTACTGTATCTACATGCCAAAAGTAGTGGTTAATACTCTTGGAATATGGCTGTATGCAAGTTTGGCGTTTATATATTGTCTAACATTGGCTGTTTATTATTATTACAAGGTGTTGACAGATTTTTCCGGGTTTTTCTATGGTCTTCCTGATTAACAGCCATATTTTCCCGGCGCATCAAATTTGCTTTACAACAGAAAACAGTCAAAAACAGAAATCAAAAGTCACGTCTAACAGATTATCTACCCTCCTCTATTTGCTATGGTACTGAGAAAAAACTTTCATCGATGTCCATGCCTATTGCCCATGTTGTTAAATTGGAGATCAGCTGCTGCGTATTCAACCTAGTGTAATTGTCGTTGTATTATACTTTGAATTTTAGGCTTCTCATGTACATATCATGCTTGTTCAAGAAAGGTGAGTATTACAAGACTATGACAGAGCCGATTTCATGAAATTTACATCTGTTAATTAGAAATTATACTATTTCAATTGCAATAATTTAGCCGGCAACTATTCAAGCTTTCATTTTAGAAAACTGAGTAAAATATTTTTCCAATTCTTGAATCAGGTCTACACATTTATTAGCAACAACATCCCATCCCCATTATTGATTAATAAAGATAAGAACAATTCAGGATTGCTGACACAGGAGGTGATAAATCTGAAAGAAATACTACAGAAAACAAATATTTGAATTGGCAGTGGGCACACATTCAAGCAACTGAAGCAGTATCAAAATAACAGCAAAATCCAGTAGAAGACACGCAATAGAAATCACGTTACATTTTTGAGGTACTACTGCAATATCCTGGAAAATAATTGCCGACAATAAATTTGATCATTACACTCAGTCATTATTAATACCTTATTGCTATTATGTAGCACTTTAATTATTAAGGTTACTGCTCAAAAGATGAAATGCAATGCTTTTCAATTTTTCATTTTATCCAAAAAGGTCTATGTTTGTAATTACTCAAAATTTCCAGGGATCATGACCACTTTTACAAGGGTTTTACCGGGTTTTTCAGAAGCTTAGTGGATATCCCGGGGTTTCCCGATTGTTGACACCCTGGATAATTGCTCAACGGTTGACATAGCTATAAGTTCTGGATCTTTCGATGGTCAACATTATAAATTAATAAAACTCATAAAATATAAAATAAAATATCTCATTTTAAGATTCATGTACTATGCGGGTTCTATTCGAGAAAGTAAGGCATTCGTGCTTCGTTTTTCATCTACTGAATCTTTTATCTTCTGTCAGATCCATTTTATGAAAAATGCCAACCACAGTCACAAAATCACACCATACTCAGTTCATGAACATATTTTTAATTTCAAATTAATGAGGGCGTAACGCACCTGTCGTGAAATTCACAATTCACCTCCGCATTGGCAGGTTTGGACCCAAAAAGAGTTGTCTTCAGTTTATCAATGTTGACATTAACTTCAAAAAAGTCACCTGTGTCTGCATCGTAAGATATTCCATCAGGAGGATTCCATGCACTCTCCGCCATGGAAGCTTGAAAGAGAAATTAGAAATTAGGAGCGATTTATTGTAGTAATATATACGCAAATGTATTGCAATAAATGTTCATCATAGTAATGTCTACTTTTCAGTGAGCTAAAAGCTAGTTCTGTAAACCAGGGTGACCAAGTTTTGGTCAGAATAATGGAAAACAATTTCTAACAAACCACTTTGTCCACTGATGATGGACGAAATACACTTTGAGAAGACACATCAAGACCTACATGGTTGCCCTGCTGGATGACAGGGATTCTTCAAATAGTATGCTTAAATGAAAGGTACTGGTGTCGAAAATTATTTCATTATAAAGGATGCAATTCAGGCGAAGCCACATTATGCGACACCGAAAGACTTAACTTACATTAATTTACCAAACTCAGAAAACATTACAAAAGCAGAGAAAATATAACATCAGAACTTAGGGTACCAGTTTAATCATACTCGACTGATTAAGGAAGACATCACAGGCCATCAACACGAAGCAGCCCATAATACAAAAAACTTATTCCACATCAACTTTTGACTCATCAATCGCATCGGACAGGATTGGACGAATTGCATTGGCTACGCCTTAATAGTGTTGATGAGTGTAGCTGTTTACCTTTGTTTGATCTCCTATTACTGAATGAGTGTTACTCATTTTTGTTTCAGTGCTGCTATACTTAAATTGTTAATATACTTTAAATTGCTAGTTGTCTGCATGCATGCAATGCATACTGTACCCGAATTGATGAGTTACATAAACACATCAATGGTTGACTGTCGCACATAACTTGTGACAACATAGCTACGAGTTTTGCCAGGGTAATTCGATAACAACGAGAGGTCACGTAATTTCAAAGACAGAAGAAAGGGGAACCATTTTCAATCATTAGGCATCTGAAATTCCATGTCAGGGAAATAAGTTCGCGATAAATAATCCGAGTTTAAGATGCAGCAAGTGATGGGAACGCTAGCTAGTTCACGTGCAATAATTATGACTTATTTCATGAATATGATTCGCATTGAACAATATGCAGAAATATAGCCTACATAATAAATGTTTTATTTCTGATAATGAAAATCATGCATTGCATAGAGCATATCAAATAAAGAATTGAAAGTCGCGTATAGAAGCAAGAATAATTGATAAGCAATGCATATTGCAGGTAATGACATACATGTACATATGTAAGAGAGTAAAAAGCGATAGCTATACATGTATAAGAGAGTTAAATAGAGATGTACAGATTCGGATAAATGATTCCGCCCTCCTTCGTGTGCGAGATAAAGGTTGCTCGAAATGTCTCGAGTACATCAGACGTCTTGGCATGAGATGATGCAGACTGTTGAGGGTGTGCGATCTCCTGAAACACCTTCTAAGCCCGCTTCCTTAGTCGGTCGTCAAGGTCTTCGATGCACTCACGCTGGCACTCGCTTCCACAGATTATGCGATGGCATCGTCTTTTCAATTTGAGCAGCCTGTCGCGATTCTTTTCGTTCAAGCCGATGAATACCGGAGAATTATTTTCAAGCACAAATCTAATATACCCGTTGTAGATCACAATAAGTTCGGACTTGGAGATCCCAGCTTCCTTCAGACGCCTGAGGACATAAATTCTTCTGCTTGCACTTTTGCAGATGAAAGTTGTATGGGAATCCCAATTGAGTGACTCATTGAAAATGACACCCAAAAACTTGAGTTCACCAACGAAGTCTATTGGTATGGAGTGAAGAGGTAAGCATCCCGATGAACTTGCTTTCCGAACCATCATGCATTTGGTCTTTTCTTTTTTCCTACATGCAGTTAATGGACGACAATATTAATTATCACAAAGTTGATGGTCAAAAAATTTTACAATTGTTCAAATTGGTTCAACATTATTCAAAATATTTTGAATGCCAGCTACCAAAGAAATTGGAAACAGTTGATTGATTTCCATCTAGATGTCTGTCTTTCTCGCCATGCAATTCAATTATCTTTCAAGCACCGACAAGTGCTCATGACAGGCAGAAAAATAACTTGATATGCAAAGCTGATCTACAGACTGCCCAGCTATTTCTAACACCACTAGTATACAATAACCGATTATTCGAGTACCATCATTAGATCCTTTAGATAACATGATTATCAAAAAATGCTTTTCCATTTTACTGAGCTATACCGATAAGTCGCTAATGAAAACATCGATAAAAATCTTGTGATGAATACCAGATTCGAAGGATGACTAAAACGAAAATGCATTTGTTCCATTCTTAACGTTTGATTAATATCTCATTCACAACATCATGAAAAAAGCCATCACATACTGAACTGACATATAGACTCTAAATACATAAATTGAGAACATAGTAAATGAAACCTTACGTCAAGTTCGAATGTTTTACCAACACAATTTCGATAGTTAGCTGATTTGAGCCCCTGTCATACATCGTTTGATCACGATTTATTATAAAGCAGCATTATGACATATTGCTTCAAGGCGGCTGTACACATAAAAATATAAACACAAATTCAGCGCATGCATGGTCAGTCAAAAATATGTCGCTGATCTTCTGAAAAGACGCTGAGATTTCGCTGTTGTAATTCCACTGGATAGCCTATTCCAGTATTGAGCAGAGGCAGAAAAAAATTCTTCTTAGCCAGATGCATTTGACAAAGGAATGTACTGCTACTCATTTTCGAATCGCTTATTAGATGACCTAATTCAAACGCAAATTTCAATCATATTCGCGCTGACACAACACATTTGTGAAGAATTTTCTCCGATAGGGAACTCGCTGTTGACAAGCTCACAATACACACAATAATATGGAAGTGTTTTGCATAGTGCATATTACTAATGTCATCTGTACGTTAACAATCATAATGGTGAAATCTGAAAATGATTTTCTTTCATTCCTTCGAAAAGTTGCGTATGTCATAAACGCTACTTCTAATATGTCACTTTCAGCATTCATTTATTTCAAAATGTACTGTTCGTGTAGAAAGACGCATGACAGAAGTTTGATGCATCGCTTGAATGCATGAAATTCTTAAATTTTGATTTCTTCTCATGACAACGTGTCGTGTATTTATGCAGAAATTGTGAATCTGCTTATGACTTGACAAAAAGGAGACTACTCCACACCATTCAGCAAAATTAAGTTTTAATCTAAGGTAAAAAAGTTGAGTTGGCCAAAAATCATTGAAGGTGCAAAATAGATTTGCATGCTACATAGACTACATGTCATTTCAATAAATCGTCCTGCGATGAAGATATTAATGCGATTATCTCCTAGATGCTATATAAAACAATTAATGACACTCACGAGGAAGAAGTAAATAAACTCAACATTGATGGTGGCTTGGTAAGCGCTATTTAAAAGGCAGAAATTTTGTGGTAGAAACTTCTGACGAGGACGAATGAATTATCTGCAATTATACAGTTATTGCGAAGATATCATACACTTTACCTCGGTGGTCCAATCGAAAGTTAAGATAAAGAACATTCAATAACAGTATTTCGTACAAAATTCAAAACTACATCGATCTATAAAGCCTCAGAAAATGTATCAAAACTTAGAAATATCAAAGTTATCAACCAATTAGAGATTTCATGGAAGGTCCAGATCAGTGTTTCCCAAACGGGCGAGTGTAAATTGACGTAGTCAGGGGATCCATGCAGGTCAAGGGGTGATTTGCGAAAATTTGTGAAGATAAGTTTGGCAGACATTCACAAGAGTACGACTACTGATTCTGTGAATCCCGATCATTCTTCTGCTGTCTACTAGTATACTATCATCATCAGAAATTGTCAGAAGCTGATGCTGCTAGCAATTAGGTTCTCTATTACTTCACTTTGTGATTAGAAACGTGTCACTAATAACTCGCTTAATATTACGGGATGGGAAGACTGCACTGACGCCATTTTTTATGTGCAGACTCCGACGATGTTTTTGGGGATTTTTAAAGCCAAGATTATGCAATATTCTAAAACAGAAAAGTACCCTATCTGTGCATGTTTAACATTTGGAAACAACTAACATGTCCTCAATGAAAATGTCGGACAACTTCAATACACTGGAATTGCCGCAGATATATCTGTAGCGGTCATGGATATCTTACGCTTCTACATTTAAGAGGAGTTCACAGTCTTTACATCTTCATTGTCTTTGATTAAAGGTGCTCAGCTTTGAGCTACTAAGTCCGAAAAAGAAACTAATTAATTCAGAAAATGAGGATAGTCGGCATTGCTGTCACGCTAGAAACAAATTGCACCGTGTAGTTACCGATCAAAGAATAGCATCAGCGCATTCCCACGTGTCGAAAGAAGCGACTAAAAGAGGCCAAGTGGCAGACGAGTTGTCGCCCGGGGTGGATACCGGGGGTGGAGTTGTCACCGGGTGGCCGAAGCCAGTGACTAGAACGCGTTGGCGCTTTCCCAAGAGTAAGTTTTACAAAGCAGTAATTCAGAGAGTCAAATCAAAGCACATTGAGGGTGTTTCTCTGAGGTCATTATCGCAACCAAATGGTAGCGGCTCCGCTCTTTGTCTACGGCAATTTCTCGTAACTTTTGTGGTTCACGTTTTCCTCATTTGCGAGGGCCATTCTTCTTGGAAAGCTGTCCACGATGCTCTTATTCCAAAGAAGGGAGATAGAAGTGATGTCTGCAATTATCGTCCAATTGTCACTTGTATTATAAGCAAACGTTCAGTTTCCGCATTGTGGATGTCTGAAGCCATGACTTCTCCAATCCTTTGGTTTGTTGAGTGATCGTCAGAATCGTTTTAGAAAGGCTCGTTCCACAGGGGCCTTTTATCACAAAAGACTCATATTTGGTCATCATCGTTTGACAAGTTCGGAGAGCCCACGGAAGTATCCCTTGACAAATGAAAACATTCGGTCGAGTCTGGCACCCGGTTCTTCTCAATAAGCTCCTTTCTCACGGAATCTGTGAAGTCGCTAAACGGATAGAAGACTTCCAGGCTAATTGTTCAATTTTATCTCGTCTCGATGGATTCCACTCTGATCGCATCATGATCAATGCCGGTGTACCTCAGGGTTGTATTCTTTCACCCATTCTCTTTCTTGTGTTTATAAATGACCGTCTACGTCTAACAAGCAATCCAATACAGTCTTTCGCTGATGACTCCACTGTCCACCCCTATCTCAGTCAGAGGGCTTGCAGCCAACGTCTGGACCAGGATAGAGTAACACTGAACTCATCTTTTGAGTCTGACTTACTGAACATTCTCTCTTGGGGTAGCTCCAACCGAGTCTTTTTCAATGAAGGCAAGACTCAGTCAATTCTCAAGCTTGTCCAAGACAGTTCTACCATCGTTATGACGGGTCACTCCCTTTCAGTGAAGAACAGCATTTCTTTGCTTCGAGTGAAACTGCCTGACTCTTAAGGTTTATCAGTCTCCACATCCTCAAGTTGCCCGACGAGCTTCGCAAGACTTCCGCCTTAGACCACTATTTCAAGCCCGTGTTTACTTCAGGACTCTGTAGTTAATCGTATTCTACAGAGCTCAGGTTTGTCCTGTGAAGAGAGTTTCACAGACCTTTGGTCATCAGGTCCTCAGAGCAGTTTAGATGTTCTTGATCGTATACGATGGTCATGTCAAAAGTCCGTGCCGAAATTTTAAAGCTCCGATATCATTGAAGTGATCGAGTTCATATTTCACCCTGTCAATCTTACATAGATATCTAGCTCACATACAAAAATTCAGCGCGTTCATAGCTTTTGCTTTTGAATGAGAGATCGATTAAGATACGTGGCTACCTATTGCCGGTCGGCTACGTTGAAATTCAAATTTTTAAACTTTACAATGACAGAACATCATTCACTGAAACGATGAACAATCACAATAATGGAGTTCACTGCTGAGGAGCAACGATCGTTCATCAAAATTCAGTTCTCGAGAAATGTCAGCGTACAGGAAATCACAGCGCAGCTCTCAGAAGCATGTGGAGAAGATGCCTTCAAAGAAAGAACAGTGAGAAAATGGGTGTCCCGATTCAAGACTGGTGAGAGCTCAACGGCAGATTTTTCTCGTTCTGGAAGACCACCCACTGCAGTGGTTCCGGAAATGGTGAAGGCTGTGGAAGAGAAGATGTCTAATGATCGTCGTTGGACTTGCGAGGAGTTATCCTCAGAATTGGGTGTTTCTGAGAAGTCCATCCACCGAATTCTCACTGAAGAACTCAAGATGCGCGAAATTTGTGCTCGTTGGGTCCCTCATTGCCTCACACAAGAGCAAATGGATCGTCGATTACGAATTTCTCGTCAACTTCGACTTCGATATCGGCGCGAAGGTAAAGACTTTCTTCGTCGCATCATCACACTCGATGAAACATGGGCGAGATGCTACGAGCCGGAACTGAAGAGCCAGTCTGCAGAGTGGAGGCGTGAAGGTTCCCCAACACCAAGGCCGAAGAAGTTTCGCCAAGGTCCTTCGAAGATTAAGGTTATGTTAATTGTTGCCTACGATATGGAAGGCATTTTGTTGGTGCATTCAGTGCCTCCAAAACAGACTGTGAACGGCGCTTATTATCGACGATTTCTCCAGAACCACCTTCGAGCTGCCATCAGGAAGAAGAGACCTCAACGACTGGATGACGTCATCATTTTGCATGACAATGCGTCATCACATTCAGCTCGAGCTGTTCAAGAGGTAATTGATGGTTATGGCTGGGAAACCTTGCCACATCCTCCCTCCTCTCCCGACCTCAGCCCCTGTGACTTCCATCTCTTTCCTGCCTTCAAGTGTCCCATGAGAGGAATTCGTTTCGAGTCTCTGGAAGCGTTTGTTGCGTCTGCCGACCGCTGTATACGAGATGTGGTCATTTCAAAGCCTACTGGGGGCATTCAACAGTTACCAGATCGTTGGAATCGTGTAATTGAGTCGGCAGGAGACTATTTTGAAGGATTTTAATATAGAATACGTTGTTCTAATAGTTAGTTTTACTTTACACATCATCGGCACGGACTTTTGACATGACCATCGTAGCCTACAGTGCAAGGCAGCTCGCCTGATAGATGGTGCTAGTCTCACATCAGATTTGGCATCACTCGGACACCGTAGAGCAGTCTCCTGTCGTTCTCTATTCCATAGCTATTATCACGCTTTGTTCTGATGAACTGGAAGCCAACGTACCCGTAACTGAAGCAATCAACATTGCAACTAAATTAGTGTACTCACCTAGTAATGCCAATAAACCGAAGTACGAAGAAAAAGTATTTAAAGACTTATTAAAATTTGCCACGTCTGGTTGCTTTCTTATGAATGACACTGTATACCAACAGGTGGATGGTGTAAGTATGGGTAGCCCGTTGGGTCCAACCCTTGCTAACGTCTTCTTAGCTAATCTAGAACATAAATGGCAGGACTTACCTTTCTCTCCTGTTGTGTATCGTCGTTATGTGGATGATATCATAGCTGTATTTAACAATGAACAACACATAGATGTATTCCATAATTTTCTAAACATTCAACACAGTAACTTGCACTTTACATCAGAAGTGGGCAATAAAGAATTACCGTTTCTAGATGTCCTTCTGAAAATTGATGAGGACAATATACTTACTGAGATTTATCGTAAACCTACCTTTACAAGTCTTTTACTGAATTTCAATGCTTTATGTCCTCGCAATTGGAAAAACACACTAGTATTAGGCATGCTTCATCGTGCTTACAATGTATCCACCAATTGGAATCTATTCCATAATGAATGTAGTAAAATTACCAATATCTTAAGTAGAAATGGCTATCCACTGCAATTAATTCAATCAACAATTAACAAATTTATAGGTCGTAAATTAAACAATTCTTCACGCGTTACAATTGATAATGACTTCAATAAAATAATCAAAATCCCCTTCGTGGGTTATGCATCACAGAAATTTAGTAATAAGTTAGTAAAAATATTCCGTAAACTTAACTTGGAATGCAAGGTTGTTATGACCTCGTTCAAAACTGGAAGATATTTCTCCCTTAAAAGTAAGTTAGGTCCAGACATGCAATCGCGTCTTGTCTATTGCTTTCAATGTCAGGTTGATCCTGATTGCCAATATATTGGCAAAACCAAAAGACGTCTGCATCAACGTAAACTTGTACACTTAAGTGGCAATAGTGCTATTGCAAAACACATAGAACAATGTAACCATTGTTTTCGTAACTATAATGATTGCTTTAAAATCATTTACCGTGGAAACTCGGACTTTGAGATTAGCATTGTTGAATCTATAAAAATTTTTAGTAGCAATCCATTGCTTAACCGAACATTAGGTTATAATGGTAGCTCTTATTTCTTAAAGATATTTAACTAACAATACCTATTGTTTAATTGTTTATACGTAGTATTTAAATAACCTTTTCTTCGTTGCAGATTGTAACCACGTGATTTATAGAACACACTTCCTTTGATGGCATTCCCAGTACATGACAGTATTAAGTATTTAAGAGAGCCGTCAATGAACTTCCACTAATCTCTATGGAGAGTTAATAATTTGATAGGGCCTTAGTATTTCTATTATGCTATCCTGGTTATCAATATTGTCTCCGTCGCTATTTCCACTTTAATCCCCTATGAGTTTTGCAGTCATCAGTTCTAACTTAGCTATTACATGTACAATTTACATACCTACATTTGCTTTCTTTCTTTTTTGAATCTCCGCTTCTTTTCCCGAAATCTTTGGTTAAGATATACCCATGGTGTTTAGACTCTTCTTCCCTCAAGCAATACAAAAATTCTGGTATAAGTATCTAGATGAGGCAATACGAAGATTCTGGCATAAGTATCTAGATGAGTCACTGACAGCTTCAAGGCAACGTTTCCGACAATGTATTGTAATCACAGACCACGTCTTTTCATTCATGAATGACATCGGGCACCGATGCCAGGTCTTACAGAAAGAGGAAAATTTCCAACCTGACTAGCTCCGCCATCTGTAGGCCATCTACAGGTTTGTCTGGAGATAGCGTAACATAGAGAGATGCTAGTGGATAAAACTGGCCGAGCTGATCAACGACATCACGGGGACGGTAAAAGCGATGCATATGTCAGAAGGCCGCAATGTGGTTATTAGATGCAATGTGTGGAAAGTACAATCTGTAACTTGAATTTAAATAATCGACTTTCGATGAATACATGTGTATTGATGCTTGGAATAAGCGATTTTTTTACTGTGATGCGGCAGTTGCTGCTAAACTGCAGGAGTGTTTGAGAACCTGACAATTCGAGTGGTGAATAGGCAAAAAAGGTTGGTTGGGAAACACTGGACTAAATTATGTAGAAGCACAGGATTGGCCCTGCTCCTTAACTAAGACTTCCGTCGGTCGAATACTTGATTGGATTGAATCTAAATTATAGTTAATGAGCGGCACCAAATAAAGCATCAAAAGAATAATTCACGTATTGTTGATTAATGTATATCAGCTACAACTAGGGTTGGCACGAAATATTTCGCGAAACATTTATTTTTTATTTCCTCCGAAGTCTATCGAAGTTTATTTTTTTCGAGCGCAATGTTGTCTTTCTTCTGCAATCGAAGTTCTACTTATGAAAGGTGTACTCTAATTTATCATTTAAGACTTTTTTACTACTTTAAAGGCTGTGACAAGTATGTGTTCATCAGTAGACTAACTGATCTAAATTTTCTTCACGGCCAATCAAATCAAGACACAAGCATATTCCGGTTACCATGAATGCGGTTGCGGAAATAAGACTGATGTAACGTTCTCTATTGTTTTATTCGTCGTTCAATGAACGAATGATTCGATGAGTAAACAATTGATCAGCTGAGTATTCCGATCATTAATGTACAGTACATAGCCTATATAGCAGAGGACCGTTATTATTTGGTAGCCTAATAATTTTCGGTGAAGAGCTTCCTATAGTAATCTAAGCTGAGTCACGATCACAACTCACAATGTGCTTCAAGCGCTTGTAATCATTATATGTGTGTACAAAGATGTAGACCATTTTTGCATTTGATGTTGTGGTGTGGCGTGGTACTGCCGTAGCTGCCCACCTCAAAGGTGGATGGGGTACGCAACAGACCAGAAGGGGCAAAATTTTTAGGTTGTAACTAATGATATTCGAAAGGGAGGCGGAATTGAGTTTTCATAAAATTTCAATGTGCTAAATAAAAGTTAATAGTAAGCCTGTTAATTACCAATAGGTTATTTATTAATTGAGAACCCACAATGCTCGTAATTCTCAGCTTCAGAGTTGCTGTCAACACGTGACTTACAGCAGCAGATAACTATTTTGAATAATTTCAACTTAAATATATAGCGTTTACTTTCTAGAATGTGTTTTAGTCATATGTAGTCATAGGCCTACATGGGCTAATAATTACAACCTATGTGTAGATATACATGTAAAAATAGTGTATTGTCAGGCAACCTGTTGTTGTCGTGACATGAAAATCTGGTCAGTAGTAGGTATCTGGTCAGCTAAGTATGTTGTGACTTATCAGCATAAAAGCTATAGTCTACAAAGTACGCTATGTAGAAAGAACTTTCTACCTGAATTCAATCCTTAAGTCTCTGCATAATTATCATTCTAATAAATAAATTAATCTCATCTGACTGGATGCGATCTCATCTTACCGATGTACATGTATGCTAAAAATTGCAAAAAACCTTTTGATTGGAGAAGTAGGTCGTATATAAGTATTACATGTAACTGATTAGGGCTATGCAAACGAAATATGATATTTGAAAGTTAAATAAATTAGGAAATTATCAAAATGTTAAGAATGCTATTGCCTGTAATCCATTAATTCTACCAGCAATCGCAGTAGTAGTAGAGACAACAGTAGAGAGTACTAAAATTGAAATCTTATCTACATGTACATGTACAATTTTGTACATGGAAGTCGAAGTACATTGCGGTTAATGATGCGCAAATTAATTCAGTATAATGAAAAAAAATGAAGCGAACCAACAAGTGTTGACATGGCGGACTTCTGCTTCGGTGACGAGATGGGAAAGGGACCAGAATTGGTGCAGGAATATGGGCAACGGTGGAGGGGAATCAAGAGGATGACGATTACTTTTAAAACGCTGATGTTGTCCTCAAATGCCAATTATATCGTTGATTAACATCAATGTCGTAGAATTAACATAATTGTTGATAAGCTCAATCGTTGCACCGGCCATATCAGATGAAAATATTCTGTACACACGCTGATGGATGCTAATGATAAATGTTGACATAGCGTTGGAAATTATTACTTCTTGGAAATCTTCTAATTCACATAAAAATTTACCATGCTAAAAGCTGAACTCAAAAATTACCTGTCAACAATTTGAAAGCGTTCTTCGGCTAGTCATCGCACAATATTGACTTTTGCATGTTATGACAGACGAAATTTCCTTTTTTCACAATAAAATTATTCTTGGTGTAAACCCAGATTATGGACGGCAGCCCGTTAAAACAATGCGCATGTTTTCTTCATATGTCCAAAAATAATAAACTTCGATAAACTTCGCGAAGTATTTCATTCTTTTATTTCCTCCGAAGCAAAAAATGAACTTCGGAGTTTTGACAACCCTAGCTACAACTGAATTTAGTTCGAATTATGCCGTTTATGAGCATTCGCCGTGAACAATCTCACTGTTCTACAACATCAATCTTAATAATCTATTCAGGAACTCAAAAAGTCAATGTGAGAATGAGGGATTCAATGTATAACTGTGGCAACAGTTACAGCTTGAGAAGATTCTTAGGTTCGACTTTAATGAATTTAACAGTGGAGTAGTGAAGTGAATAAAAATACTGTTTTACAACTCATACTACTCACAGTTTCATGTTTCGATATAATATTATTTAATAAAAAATAATTGAGCTCTGAAAGTATTTAACAAGCGACATAACTTCAACTTTCAAAATCTGCAATAGAAGTCAATTATTCGCCGTGAGAGCGTGAAATCATAAAAGCTATGGAACCTTTTTGACTATTCCGTCAAATTTTATTGAAATTAGACGACTGGAAAATGCAAATACAATCAATCATTTCCTTTCACAATGTTGATGGCATAGACCAAGTATGGTTGATCGCATCAAAAATCTGATGCGATGTGAATAAATCACAAGAAAATAGCTAGCTAGAATGCAATTTAAGTTTACGGTGGGAATCAGATGTCTATTTCCGAAAAAATGAGACCGAGTGCCATCACTGACTGGGCTGTTGGCTGTGGATACAATCGAAAGGATTTGAAACAGCAACTTCGAGCTAGCTTCCGAATTCTTCAACTTGTGAAGATTTCAATCATTTAAATCCATCCTCAGATCCATGTAGTTTATGGAAAACTCCTGCTTCAACTATTTGAGAGTGCAATATGGATATTTCCACTTTCTTTGCTTCAATCCACAAATTGACATAGGGAATCCACGCAACTGGCTGTGAACCAATCGAACTACCCAGCTGAAAGTACATGTAAGTGTGGATTAATACATATAGAAGCCATATGTCTTGATTGCATCATCAAAATCTGCAGCACTTGAAAGAACGCATGAGTTATACAGTCCCGAATTTCCAATTTCACACCGTTCTTGAGCAAAACTCAAGATTCTTGCTTGGTATGTTGTAATACATGAGAGGTCATCGTAACGACCTCTAGATGAAAATCAACTCAGAAAAAGCATTTGAAAGACCTTCAATTGTTTCATAGACATCGCGCAGATAAGCAGCCCAGGAAATGTGTTCCTATGACTCATGGGCATGCTTGCTATCAGGGATGCGGAGTCCTCTCATTTTGATAGGACTCCGACTCCGGCTTTTGATAGGACTTCGACTCCGGGTATCCATATACAATGTCTAGTTTCTTAAAGAATTAACTGGTTGCCTACATCGTGGATCATTATGGGCTTACCTCAACCTATATTTAGTGATCATTGCTGTATCAATCATCAATAATTTTCGATGAAAGTTTATCAAATGTCGCTTTTAGTTGGATGCATGCGACTCGGCTTCTCCTATCATGTGTGCTTCACACAGTTTTTCTACAGTCTCTACCAGACAGTAAAATCCTTCATCCTTCTCCAAAAAGTGTGAGTACATTTTCGATTCTAATATGCGCTTTCGAGGAGCCATCACACACGATTGACGTGAGGGCAAGAGGCAATGTTGTCAACCAAAGAGAATTTCAATTTTGTCTCTGATGTGACCTTTGGCGTGCAGGTGTCTAGGAAGGCTTGTCTTATCTACTAAATCGCCGAGTGAAAAAGCAATATTTTTTTCCTATTGCGGTTCATTCCCTCAACTATTACATGCTTTGCATGAAGCACTGTCTCTGTACTTTTGTTTGACGGAGAAAGTTGACATTAAGACAGTGACAGCTATCAACGAGGATAAACAATTTGTTTTTATTGTATTTTTATTTGTATTGTCTAATTATAGACCGGAGTCTCCGTCTCCAGAAAAAATGATGGAACTCCGTGACTCCGACTGCGACTCCGCATCCCTGCTTGCTATGCGATAGTTTTTGCCTAGTTTTCGAAATTAATGCAAGTCAATGACAATTGTTTAATATTTCTGAGAATGTCAAACAATATTTACAGTTTTCAAATTCAATGAACCATATGTTGAGAGTTATTGACGTAATTTCTCACTGATTTCAAACAAATGCATTTAGATCATGAAATTAGTGAATAGTTTTGCCTCATCGAATGAGTTTAACTTTGATTGACTTTTTGTCTTGAATGTGTCAATCCACAGTAGTTTTAGAGGGACTTAAATTAGTTGATTGGGGACTTGCTTGATTCCTAAAGTGAGGAGAATGAACATGACCTGACAACTAAAGAACCGTTCACTTCATTTCATCTAAATTGCACAATTAGAAGGCAATCTAATGAAAAGATGGATGGGTGGTCACTCAAACTCATTCTGCTCAAACAGCGCGGAAAAGTGGTCGGATAATATTGCACCTATTAATTAGGCCAGCGTTGATTCTGATCCGAAGTCAGGTCACTTATTGAAATTAAAATAGCAGAGCTTTCTAGCAATATGAAATGTCGTTTTGAGCTGACAGGACTCCCTGGTGACCTATCGGCTACAAAGTGAAATGTATTAGACAACATAATGGACGTCAAAATACAGACCTAGGCAAATTCACTTTTGAAAGAAGCAATGATCAAATATCTACAGATATTAATTCTTTTGAGTTAGATGACAATCATCAAAGGGAGCATGCGTCGGAAGCGGCTCCGTTGTAAGCAACCATCCGGAAATTTATAGATTTTGTGAGCAAAATTACAATGTTGTTTCTAATGACCCTCATTTTTGAACATTTGTAATTACATATGCTTTTCAGAAAACCATGCCCAGCAGCAGGTTAGAAACCCTTTTGACATTCTTGTTAAGCTTTTGGACACTGTGCTTGTTTCAGATGCCTACATTTTTTCAGTGAGCGCGAGTTACCTCGTATCGAAATAGCAGGACAGCATCAGAAACGGCGATGTAAAGAGAGAAAATAATTAGAATCTGAGCCCGGGTTAACTCATCAAGACCGCAAGACGACATCACTGTGACATTACAAGTATAAATGCCACAGAATTAGATTCATCTGCGCCCGCTTCGGTTTCCGAGAAAAGAAGAATTGCATGCATCCTAAATATCGAAATCGCACATCACAGAATTAGACAACTTGCTCCTTCTCGAATGGATAATTTGTGTATCGCTTGCTATTGGAAATGGCAAACAATAAGCTGTCAGTAGAGGACACCAGAGACAGTGAGAGATGCGTGCGTGCTGTGATATCACTTCGCACACACCAAGGCACACATCGATGCCTGGCACATACATTCAATGTGTGCTCTATACAGTGAGCAATGCCGAGGAGAGGATGTGAAATCAAGTGAACTAATTTTCGTACGCCTGCTACTTTTTTTAATAATGATCGGAAGGGCTAACGTTGTGGAGAAAACTCGTGCGCAATGATCTGAATTCTTCGAATCTGAATGAATTTTGGCAATCGAAGCACTTTCCTGGAACTCACATTAATCCGCAAGTGACGCACGACTTTTTTCCTATCTCTGTAAGGTATTCGGAATTTCTTTTTGCCCACTTAATAGATTCCACGATGTGCCGTCGATTTCGTATTAATCACACTTCTAGCAAAACGAAGCAGATAAACAAAACATTTAATTCTGTGGTTAATGCAACGAGAAACGAAACCATTGTCAACTCGTCGCCCTGATTTGTGCGTAGTAGCTGAACTAATTTGGGTCTTTCTCTCTGTTTCGGCCAACATATTGGGTACTCTACCCAATAGTGTAGTTAATGATACTTATATTCAGTATTAAATGAATTGTCCTCTCCTTCCAGACATAGTTATTCAACGTCTATCATTCTATCATTCTCACTTCAAATCATAATTTGTAAATATCTCACTTCTGATTTCATTGTCATTCTTGCAAATATGTCATTTTATGTACTCTATACTTATCATCGCATAACCTGTCATACTTTTGTTATAACCTGGTCAACGTGTTTTCATGCATTGGAAATATACGATTCTGATATTCTAATGCTCTATAAACATCTCCAATTATTAGATAGCGTATTTCTTTGAATAAGAGACGCGTCTCTTATTTTTTTCAGATCCCTGATTGATGCGTCTCTTATTCAAGGGGATCTCTTATTTATCAAATGTTGAAGTTTTCATTCTTTCACTAGAAAAAGATGTCTTAGTTTTTTGCTACTATTCTCTTAGGTAACCTTTGCATTCCTCACTTAGGCCTATGTCATGGGCAAATTTCGCCAGTAATTTTTCTTACATATACAGTATACACTTTATCATAATTCAGATATTTTGGAAATGAAAGGAGTTATATAGTCTGTAGTAGCATATCTTGTAGACTTATCTAATACATTCATATACCAGTGCATGTTGGCCACTGTAGATGTAAACTATATCTGAATTTACCGAAACGAAAATACCGATAATCAAGTAGTATCTACAGCAAAAGTTACATGTACTGCATGTACAACAACAAGAGGCCTTATATGCATGTATTATAAAATATTGGTCATGATACCCGGTATTTACTAGTAGACTGACTTATTTTACTAAGATAAGTAGGCCTAATAATCGCTCAGGCGGATGAAGCTACCACATTACAATAGCCTGCATGTAATATGTCTATAGCAGTCGATTTTTTGTACATGCGTATCTTATTCAAGGGCGTCTCTTATTAAAGTTTTTCCTCTCACGGATGCGTCTCTTATTCGAGGGCGTCCCTTATTCAAGGGCGTCTCATATTCAAAGAAATACGGTAATCGAAATCCACATCTTCAACTACAGGCAGCATTAGTTTTCTGCTCGGCATTTGGGTCTGAAGTTTCTTCTGTGCGACATGACTCAAAGACTGAGAAGTTTCTGCAAATTATCCAGGCTGTTTTTTTTATTCAAATTTGTAGCGTATGCTGTGTTCTATTGATTGACATTGCGGTCTCAAAAGTTTTTTGAAGGATGTCTTTGAATATTAAACAGCATCATATAGTAACAGCTAACATAGATGGACTGTGAGGTGTGAAAGTGTTCGAGAATATTTCAATTAGATCTGTTCATCTTCAAAAGGCACCGTAATCGTGCTATTCACAAGATAGATTTTCAGTGTGGCAGGTCAGACATATCCAGTGACATTGAAAGCGGATTTGAATTCATTATGAACATCGTAAAAACAATGTTGGTGTGGAATCAGGTCATTTCATGGTAAAAACGCATTGACTTGGCATTCGTGAAATTGTAGCACCGCAGCTGCCTGACTATACTTCAACGTTGCTATACTTGTTATTCGTGAACATGGTGAAAGAAAAATTGATGTCAGTTAATGTTGCCTGTCCCACCTATTCAAGTAAACTCGGGCTCAGTATCAGAAGAAGAACTGCTGAATGCTCTTGTCACTGATATTTATTTGTCCAACCGATGCGCGTCAACTCGAACTCAGTTTCTTGTACTTCACCATCACCAGTCAACTGTTGATAATTCTCGACACGAGTAAACTCGCGCTCAGTCGCAAACGGTTTAAGAACAGAAAATCTACTGTTGTTGCGACAAAGATTAGTAATCTTAATGATGTTGATAGTTGTGGTTGGTCAAAATGTTTGACTTGCTTGTTGAGATATATGACTGCATTTTGCAAATACTTTTGGTAGTCAGGTGCTCTGACGCTGATGTTACTTAGTGTTAGTGTTACTTTTCATTGAAGTCAGCACGAGTCATAATTTCATGGAACGCAGATAGGCTTTCATCTATCTACTGTAGACTAAAGTCTAGTCTCCAATAACAGTTTGTAAGTGATCACTGTCTTTAATTTTGATGCTTTTTCTTGATTTACGACATATATTTCAGTTTAAAAGATGAACAGAATGATAAACATGCTAGAAGTCTGATGATAGCAATGTAAACCGACGATTCAGTGTTGCATGCACTGAGCATTTCAAAGAAAAGAAGAGAAAAAAAATCTAAAATGAAGACCTATCATGATGAAACAGCAGCACAAATTCAGACAGCCTTACTTCTGCTTGAGTAGGTAGGCTGTACCATGCATGCAGATGGGACGCAAGTGGGTTACAACTTACTCTCGCAGAAGACTTCAGAAAAACTGAATTAAAGGTAGACTAAGTTAGAGATGGAACTACCTGTTATACTTACCTATCGCATTTATGTGATAGATGTACATTTTAGAATCGACAGCTAATAAACCGGTAACTTATATGTCCCATAGTGCAATCAGTTGTTGTACATCGCCTTTCGCATGCGTGAGTGTGCTGGATCGTGATCAGCTTAATTCTATTCAACCATAATACAGTTACTTTTGGTCCATTTAGAGATTTGCTTGCTTGCATACTGCAGGGTTCCTCTAACAGCCAACCACAGCGAACCACCTGTCTCGTGTACGGCGCTGTGTTTCTCAGTAGGCGTGAATTGGCAGCTATGACGTCATCATGAATTTTCTGGTAAAATGACGAAGGGATTAGTGGGAAAGTGACTGGAAATCTTTGTGGTGGTTGAATACTTTGAGACGAAATTCGTTTCTGAAATTGACCGAACTGCACCTTTAAAAATAAAAAAAACATTTCTTATGATTGATTCCTTGAAATCGGTCAAGCACAAGGGTATTATGGGCATGCCTATTATACCCGATCACAAGTGCCCATAATAACCCGTTGCCACAAGGACATAGTTCAAACTCTACAATCGAAAGTAGGCATGTCTGGAATTTAAGAAAAAATTTTGTATTTTATGGACAACTAAAGATATGTACTATAAGTAACTAACATCAAAAATTGATTCTTTAACATCATTCAGTTTTAGACTCGAAAATATCAGAATTATGAAAATTTTCAAACATGTCCAGTCCACCTGAGCAAGATCCGCACGTCAAATCGATGGTTGTGATAGTTTTCTTCGACACGTACTTTTCTTCGACAGCAAGATATCATGGAAATGTGGTTTTGTTCGACACGTACGTTTGTTCGACAGTGGTTTTCTTCGACAATACTTTTCATCGACAGTACTTTTTCTTTGACAATGATTATTTGATTTAATGCAATATACTATCAAAATATGAATCTGACCTCTTACCTTTTATAAAAGTTCACTTAATTCTATTGCAGTCTTTTCCATATTCACGTGTCTTTACATGTTGTTTAATCTAAATTCGTTGTAATCTTATGCTATTAAGATGCCCTGTACACATGTTCACATTTACTTTTATGAAACAGAGTAATTAAGTTAATTGCAAAAAATTGAAGCAGGCCTCTCAGCTTTATTTTAACTATTTCCTATTTTTGCAAACTCTTCTCTTCTTTTTTAACTTTACTTCATGGCAAGATTATGATGTAGTATAATTAATGCGATATTTATGCAAACTTTTTTTAGCTACTTCGTACTGAAGTGCTCACGTTATTTTACATGATACAAAATAATTTACTTCAAATAAGTGGTCAAATTTTCAAAAGCATCACCCTAACCCTAAAATTATGAGAAGTATTCATGAATTTTGTGATTCTACATTCAGCAATATAGTGTGCTGATTAAAGCAAAAATTAAATTACAAATTCAACTTTTTATTACATTTCTACATGAAATTTTAGTGCTTACTATTAGCAACGAATCATTTCATGGAAATGTACATTGATATTCCTTGTAAAAAGTCAATCATGGGCATTTCATTATTGTCGAACAATGTTTTAAAATTCATAATGGCTGCTTCTCTGTCACGAGCGGATTTTGACTTCATTCGCTAAAGCACCATTACTTAGATGCTCTCTCATTTCGTATTCAGTTTGATTTTGTTTGCAAATCAAACGATTTGTGAGCTCGTAAATGCCAATATGGCTCCTTCCTGCTATAACTTTCACGGCATGATGGTGACCTTCAATTGTTATTAGTCCTGTTCAATCCATCTTTCAAACAATTATAAATAGTCCATTTATCTATGCTAAACTTTGGCGATCTTCGAACACTTACATCTCTATTCTTGCGAAATTCGACCCCACTGACAAAGGTATGGTCAAAATATTCGAGTAATTTTGTAGTATCCATTAAGCATTTTGACATCTCCAAGAAGCTATCTACTACTTTGTATGGCGGCAAAATTGCAACGCTTACTAACATTTTTACAGATCGTTCAAAATCTGCCTTTTATTTATTCACCAGTCTTAATTTTTTGAATTTTTCTGTATACAGCTTGCGCAAGATGAAAAACCCACGTCTGTACTTTTCCTTCCCGGAAATAATACAAAAAACATTGATGCCATTTCGAGATCGACGACATGTAGTGTGACGTTATCAGGTGGAATACTTCCCATTATTGGTGCATTCATCAGGATCTGCTCCCACACCACCTTGTATTCTTCTTCCGATTTTCCTGACATCAACGCATATACGAAGGGAAACCATTCACCATACCTCTTGCCAATTATGGTTAATAATTGGTAAAACGTGTACGGAACAATGTCAGATGTCGCATCAATCATCCACTCATCATAACCCATCAGTCTTCAGATGTTGTCAATTGTACCAAACATAATAATACGATTTTCTACTTTGTTATCAAATATACAAAAATTTTCTCCGATAATCATAGCGGCGTTTTCAAAGTCAGCCTTCTCGATGTTCACAGGTTCTATCATTTTGTGTTTTTGTCTCAATCTTCGGACAGCATCTAGGGCATTGTTTTTGTCAGGGAGTATTTTCGAGTTGCTACTTTCGCCATAAACAGTATGGACTATTTGCGATGGTTTGGCGAATTTCTGTTGCACTCTCATCTCTTTAAGTCGATTTATTGTTCGTAATTTGCCAACATCCATGGATTCGTGCTCATGTGATGTTTTCGGTTCATAAATCAAAGTGTGAAAGGTATGATCTGTTGTTAATTTTATCTTACATGTTGACGTCTGGTTGCATTTCCAGTATGTTTTCTCATTTCTGCTACGATCAATTATGTACGTGCATCCCTGATATGCTAGCATGGGCTTCCCTTTTTCTTGATTTAATGATTTCAAAATTCTCGTTGGTTTGTCCTTCATCCATTTCTGTCTAATCGCATATAATTCGAAAAAGTGTTTATAGAAGCTCTTACGAAATTCAAGGGTATCATGACAACTAGATGTTTTATACAAGTCTGTTACGATTAATGCCATAGCATGTCAATAAGATCCAAAGTAAGCCCTCCGGAACTAGCTACAACGATATGTTATCATCATTAAAGTGAATTTTCATGACTTAGTTAATCATGTAGGCCCAAACGCTTGGATCAACTTTTGCTACAATACTAGTGGAAGCTAAGTAGCGTTAAAATATCAACGCAGAAATATGGTATTTGTGTTAATGCAGGGATGTCTGTCTATGGTTCATAGACATCCCTGGTTAATGAAATCTCTTAGTTATTTCGATATTTCATCTATGTATTGCGAATTTCTAAGCATCTAACTTTGGCATGGACCATGGGAATCTAAATGTACACTGCTATGGACACTCAATGGGAATTTCTTGACTTTCTAAAGAATACTATAAGTCATGATATCTAGGAGTCCATGTTTTGACATCTTATCCATATCTTATCTATATAGATGTTTACCATGCCTTCGAATATCTTTGTCTTTCTGCATTTTTCATCGTATTTCTGTATGAATGACGTATCAACATAATTATTCTACCTTGATTGGAATACATTTGTCGAAGGAAACCACTGTCGATGAAATGTCGAAGAAAACCACGATAATGTGTCGAAGAAAAGTATGACTCCCAAATCGATAGAGAGAAAAAAAACAAGTTTCAACGGATACAAAGAAGAAGAGATATTATTACTATACGACGTTTCGCCTTGCAGGCTTGGTCACGCACTCCCAAATCGATGCATAAAAGTGCCTTATGACCGTAGTGCGCAGTCTTGAAAGACTAAAACCACACATGATGAGTTAATAAGCGATATTTGCTTGATGGACTAACTACATGCCCATTATACCCCACCTTCCCCTATTCAGATACCCTGGGTATCCAATTTTCCGTGATTTCGGCAAATAGCGCAAATTGAAAAATGTTATTGGGTCCTGTAGTTTTTTCAAAAATGTAATACCTATCCTGAGATAAAAATGGATGGGGTGAGGTATCAGAATTTTCGTAAGAGAATTTCATTGAAATCATGGCGCTAAATTTCCGCTTTGTTTATTGAACACATCAAAAGTTGTTAAAAAGTCAAATCAAATTAAAATTTTCAAAGTGCGCATGCATGCAGCTGTGCATGTACGCATGAACTAAAATCTAATGATATGCCAAAGATCTGTAGCACGCATTTTCCTTTTTGTATTTACAAATGTTGATTGTTGGGTGATCATGCGTTAGCTTAACTTGCATTGCCTATTTTGAATTATCGAAACTGCCATATTTGTAGATCACGAAACCGAAACCACGACAGAAGGCGAAGATCACGCTCTCGGTAAGTTTAGATGTTCGTACTAGATATTTTTAATTCAAATTTCAAGCGATTCGACATTTCCTTTCAGGTCACGTGATCGCTATCGTCGTAGATCACGATCTCGCTCTCGTTCACGAGATAGGGATAGAGATAGGCGTCGACATCGTTCAAGAAGTCCAGGCCGCGATAGGTATCGAGATCGTGACAGAGATTCAAAAAATGACAAGAAGTCTGACTCAGTCGGTGGTTCGTCTGCTGATAAAAGTCGCGATACTGATCGTGATTCTGACCGGAGACTAAGACTTGACTCAAAGAAAGGACCACTACGTATGGAAGGCGCCATTGAAGCTACTGGAGACGTGATTGATAAGGACTTGGAGCAAAAACGTTTGGAGATTGAAATGCAAAAGGTAAAATAGTTATAAAGAATAATAATTTGTAGACCAATAGCTTAGTTCATTAGTGAAATGCTTCGTGATTGTCTGAAACCTAATGATCTTTGGAATAAGACAATGCCATGGCAGAACTCAGGGTGTCCACTGTACGTGAAATTCACACATGTACTTGAATTGTGCGTGAATTATGAAAATCCAGGATATGTACACGAATTGCACGTGACTTTCTAGAAACGAAGCATTTCTATCATTCGAATGGTAAAATGGCAAATAAATATTCCACCTTTGACTTGCCTCGTGATAGCGTGCGAGTGGCATGCGCAATCTTAAAATGATCTCAGGTGTTTCTTAAAATTTTCATTATTGTATCTCGTCGAATAGTAGCCTCGGCTGCAACTGATTAGTGTTGCAACTATTAATCGAAAGTATCTATTATTCGAAGAAATGCAGCGAATGCATGGGATAAGTCGGAGTAGTTCGCACCTAAATTCAACTTTTCTTATGAATTAAGCGAAACATGCTTAAAACAGAAAAGCAGCTTTAATGCAAGTTTGCAATCGATTATCAGAGAATAGAAAGCAGTCACGGCACAAGTTACTGAAAGTTACTCACTTATTTTAATAATTTTGGTAGAGTTCTTTTAATGATAAGCGAAGTAGGTAAGAATTTCTCGATTTCGGTAAAGTCGATAATGGTCTTTCTAATAAGTAAAATACTGATTTCAAAATATTGACGACTCCACTTTTATTCTGGAAAACTAACCTTATAAACATTGCACAACAAAATTTACAACATTAATATTTTTAATTTGTGAATACCGAACACAGCAAGCAAGAATAGCTAACTGAAAATCCACATGTAAGTCAATAACATGACTACATGTATAATGAGATTAAAATGGGGCTTTTTCCCCTAGATAAAAGATTCACTCTTCCTGGTTTACTCGTAGATAAATTTGAATGAGAACAAAGTCATGGTTGATTTTCAGTTAAGTTCCTGGGGGTGATATGCATGTCTGAGAAATGGGCCTAATGTGAATGGTCATGAGTGCTATGCGAATTTTTTGTCGTTTACGCGAGTCGCACGTGTTTTGTTTCGTCAAATAGGGTGAGCAGTGGACACCCTGAGAACTAAAATATCTAACAATCATGCCGGGTCTGTCACACGTTCAAACAAGAAATCGACAATTTAGTGTAAATGTACGAGTACTATGAATCAACATGCCCAATGGGCATTGAAAACAAAGGAATGAATAATGCAAAATATACATACAATAAGGTATTCAGCAGAGACAAGGGAGGAAGAGACGTCATTTAGATGCAGATTTAGATAATGTCAGATTTAGACGTCAGAGATGCATCATTCTCTTTCCGAAGATCACCATGTTTATCTTAAGGATTTTAATAGCGAGATAGGGCGTGACCATGGTGCAAGATAGATGTTCTGGTGTATTCGTGAAACTATTTCTTTACAAGATTGTACCAACTTTGAGGTTTAGTTGTAGTTTTGTACTACGCTTCTTTTCACTTGCTAAGTTGCAAATTTTCGAATTTTAAATTGAGTCAGTCGTAGAATTCAGTACATGTAAAATTCTCCATGAGTTCAATGAAGTAGCATGTATTGCATAATATTTACTTGTGTTCAATTTATTTTCAGTTTATTACAGTAAAAAAACTTAGGGGCCATCCATAAAGGACGTCCGCAGAAAATTGACTATTTTTGACCCCCCTCCCCCCTCTGTCCGCAGGTGCCTTTATAAGCCTTCAGTATTAGCTATGAAACTGAGTCACTATCACTTAGGTATTTAGTCTCGTTGCATCTTAGCCTTGTTTGCATCTTATTTTTCGTTTTGGTGCATAGGCCTATATGTCTGTAACCTACATAATTTATTAGCTTATTTCTTGATAGACGTACATGTTATAACAGAGCCTGTCAGATTTGTTGTGATGATCCTACGTCAGCCACGGAATAATTTCAACCGATTTTCTTGCTCAATCTTCAAAATTTTAAATTTTACATTCTTAAAAGACAGATTAAACACCTTCACAACCTACACTCTAGTAACATATACTGTAAAGCTTAACAACAGAAAAGCCAAACTCCCGTTTGAATACTATATACTACATGACAGCACATTTATAGATCTATACTATTTTATAAACTAGTCAACGATTTGATGTGCTAATTTCTTTTATGGTCCATCTGTTTACATGTATTACTTATCTTAATTTCATTAATCAATTTTCATCAGAATTTGTCAACAAAAATATGAGATGCTGTCAAACGTAAACATCTTTATTCAAACTCATCTGTATGTAAAGCTGACTACAAGTAAAAAACTTCAAAAAGAAATTAGAAGTCAGGATTGCAAATAAATTGTTCCACGTCATCAATGAGTAAGGCATTTTCATTTACATATGGGCTCCCTCTCGCTTGTTCATCATGTTCATGGAATTTGTTATGGTGTCCGGCAAGAGCCAGAGTCGTGGAAATCGCTTTGCACGTTGGAATACCACACTGATAACGTTTCCCGCCAGTAGATGACAGCTTTTGTTGCACTGATGGGCAGTAATAATCGAAAGATGGGCGAGTTTGCTCCCCGCTTGGTTTGAGAACGTCGCAGAAAGCCAATGTCTCGGTAAGATTTGAATACCTTGCTTTGTGTTTTACTAACCATCCGGTGTCAAAAGTGATTTCACTTATGAATAAGCGGACGTCCGCTTTTTCTTGCCCCCTCCCCCCTCTCCCCGTCCGCAACTGTCCGCATTTGACTGACCCCCCTCCCCCCCGCTGCGGACGTCCTTTATGGATGGCCCCTTAGAAAGGTTGCAGCATGTATTTGATTCATGGGGACAACGTTTTTATTTAAAATTCAATATATCATGCGGGTCTTGTACAAGCCGAGCCAAGAATTACTCATTAAGACAAAACTGGACCCGAGTGCATTCAACCTTAAGAAATGCTGGTATAAGTGTCTAAACGAATTTCTTCTTATATTATATTTCAAAGAATTTCAGCATTTTGGCTGATTTAGTGATAAATAGAGGTGAACTTCCATATTTCGAAAGTAAGCCTTGCTTCATGCAAAATACTGCAGTCATTAAGAAATGATATTCAATTTTTACCACTAATACTGTTACTTTTAGCGTCGTGAAAGAATCGAACGATGGCGTGCAGAGAAGAAAAAAATGGAAGATAAGAGTTCAAATGGTGGTGGCAGCGGTACCTCTTCACAGTCTATTCTTTTGCCACCAACAAAAACTTGGAATTTGGATGATGACGATGATGAAGATGAAGACCTTCCTGCTCAGCTGAAGAAATTGCAACATCAGAAACACGCAGCCTTGAAAGATAATTTAGCAGAATTAAAGGAGACAACCGGAGAGGAGGATAAGGACGATGAAGACACTGAGAAGAAAGAGGATGATGAAGATGACATTGATCCTCTGGAGGCATACATGCAAGATATTAATCAACAACTGGGCAAGCCTAGGCCGACTGTTACAAAAATCGTCGGTGACAAGAACGGTAAGGCTTCAATGATGATATTAAAATGCAGAATTTACATGTCTATTGATGATGAATTGTAATTACCATGTATGAAAAAGAGAGCATGCCTGTGATGCTAAATCTAATGTAATCAAGTGCATTACTGTTGGACTATTGCATCGTGAATGTCCGCTTCATACTCCCTTTGTTGTTTAAACACCTCTACAATCAAAAATGGTCTACGAAGCTTCCCTGTTATGAATGAACATTCGATCACTTGCCTTCGTGTCAAATGGTCGGATTGTTAGCGCATCGTCTCTGCGCTGCAACTACATCAATGCAACGTGCATGTCATATAATCGATACACGTATTCTACACAGGAATTGCTGTGCCTTCGAACGAAGAAATGTGTGTGCATCAAGAGTTCTGTAAAGCGACGTTTGTAGTTCTGTGGCATTCTCGTTAATCATATCCAAACCTTAAATTCAACAACTCGCCGTCATCGCTCTCCCCAGTGCTATGATGGAGGTGAAAGGAAAACAAATGACTTAATTCGGTGCTCTCCTAATGGTGATGTTTCGATTGGGCGTAAAGGTCGACCAAAAAGTGATCTTCCTTCTGTGTTATTAACAAATTTTACTGTCAATGAACAACAAAATGGATGAAATTCAGTCTAGAATTGGCGATCTCAAGCCATCAATTGCTGTCCTGACGGAGACTTGGCTTGATGAGACAACTCCGACTTCCAGTATTTCACTCCCAGGATACTCTGTTGTTCGGCGAGATCGGAACAAGTTTGGTGGTGGCATTTTGAACTACGTTTCCGACAATATGGACTTCAAAGTAATTTCTTCTGACTCTGTTCATAGCATTGCTTCTTGTGATACTGAGATTCTACCCATACTACTTACTGATAAAGGGATTTTGTTGATTTCGGTGTATCATCCTTATTGGAGAGATGCTGCCAGGAATGAAACTGCTATTCTTTGTTTAACGGATATTATAGATTACGTGCTTGAATTACCTGCGTTTGCTTCGAAAAGTTCATATGACAATATCTGGTGACTTCAATGGACTAATTGATGACATTGATGAAATGGAAGCAGCAACTGGGCTGAAAAGAGTCGTTCATGCCAAAACACGTGGCAGTAGAATCCTCGACCAGATTTTCACAAATATGCCCTCTGAAGCTGTAGCAAAAGTTCTTCCACCTATTGGCAGATCGGATCACGCAGTGGTCATGTGGAGTCCTAATGACACAAAAATTCCTAAGGTGACAAAGAAAAGGATACGCAATTTCAGTAAACGAAATAGACGTTCCTTTGAATACACTATTTCGTTGGTGAATTGGAATCTTATCAAACTGTTTGATAATCTTGATTTTACCATGATGGTATTTCAAAACGTTTTGTGGTTCCTATTTGACACAACTTTCCCGTGGACTACTGTTCGCTTTCGCAATAACGATCCCCCATGGATGGATGCTATTCTCAAGATATTGATTAATGAAAGAGATCGGGCACAAGACAAGCAGCAACTTAAGAAATATTCTCATTTGCGTGATATGGTCATTCAAAGAACAAATTATCTCAAAAGATCTTACCTTGAACGTGCTGTATCGTCTGGTAATTCGAAAGAATCTTGGAGGCGCATTCAAAAGCTATCTAGAATTGAAAGACCAGACTGTGTTCCGAATAATTTGTCGGCTGATCTGCTAAATTCATTTTTTTCTTCCTCTTTTGTTGAAAATAATTCTACTTCAAATGTGTGGAATGTTGAGGATCATTTATTGCTTGATCATCCGCTGTCTGTTGCTGATTTCCAAATTGATACTCATCTTTCTCGCTTGAAAAAAGGTAATGGTGGAGCTGGAGAATTAGGCCTACCATATTGGATCTTCAAGGATAATTCTGTTATACTTTCGGGAATCATAGCAGATCTATTCAATGAGGCTTTCCGGACTGGTGTTTTTCCATCTCTGCTAAAATACGCTGAAGTGATTCCTATTCCTAAATGCTCCAAACCTTCAGTCCCATCCTATTATCGCCCAATTTCTATGTTACCGGTCTTATCTAAAGTTCTGGAGAGAATTATATCTAATGAATGGATTCTTCCCTACATCATCTCTATGTTGAATCGCAACCAGTTTGCATATGTACCTGGATATGGAAAAGGGACCGTTGCAGCTACTACCTTAATCTATCACAACATCCTCAAATTTTTGGGCGATAAACCTGGTGCTGTACGTGTCTTGGCCATTGACTACTCAAAGGCGTTCGACCGGCTACCTCACGATTCAATCATTTCGTCCTTGGTGAGACTTCGTGTGTATACCTAAACAAGGAATTTCCATCATTCAAAATTTTCTCAGTGGTCGTCAACAACGTGTGAAAGATCACAACACGACTGTCTCTGAATGGAGCAATGTATCAAGTGGTGTGCCGCAAGGCAGTGTGATCGCTCCTATTCTGTTTGCAGCCGTAATCGACTCTTTAAATCCCAGTTGTGATAATTCTAAATATATCAAACTTGCTGATGATGTCCATCTTACATTTTTTGCGTCAAAACTGTGATGATAGCTTGCAGTGTGAGTTTCAGCATGTGGAAGGTTTGTCTATTAATTATGATAAATGCGCTGTAATGAATTGTATCACAAAAAAGTCTATTTCTGTTTCATCCATTTTTCTCATGATAATGCTTCTGCTATTTCTACTGTAGCGTCTATGAAGTTATTGGGCATTAAGTTTTTTAATGATTTGTCATGGAAGGAACATATTTCCCTTTTGCTGAAGAAGTGTTATGTACGAATGTACATACTTCGTAACTTAAAGCGATGTGATTGCCCCAAGAAGATCATTTTTGAATGCTACGTTTCTTTCATTAGATCTGCTCTTACTTATGGATTCCCCACATTTTGCAATATCCCTAATTATCTGTTTAAAAAACTTGTTCGTGTTGAGAAGCTGGCGACAAGATTCTTCCGCAACTATGAATACGTAGATCTGCATGTGTCGACAGAAATGTTGTGCAAGCGACTGTTTCTAGCGATAGCTAGGGATGACAATCACACTTTGCATGAAATGTTTGTGAATAGAGCACCTGCCTTGCGAAATCCACTATGTAATGTATAAGAGCGCCTCGAGCCAAAACTGTACGTTTTAGCAATTCTTTTATTCGTTTTGGAAGATGATGCACTTGCATGTACATCTCTGTTTTATTGCACCAATCTTTATACTTACTCTTTTTATTATTTGTCCAACCACATGCATGTCAGGCGTTCACCGCACAATGTGAACCTCAATAAAGAATTGTCTTGTCTTGTCTTGTCTTGTCTTGAAATGAATCGCTAAAAAGGCTGATGTTGATGTCTTCGATTTATGTATAACTAGTCGGTGTCTTCACAAGTTTGACTTCTTATCTCATGCTTCCAATAAACTGCGCTAGACGCAAATTATTTGAATTTGAAAAGCCTATACAGCTTAAATATCTCATCTTTTACTTTTTTGACATTTGTGTAAAATTATTTTCTGACCGTGTGAATAACCTAACATCTTTCATTTTGAAGCACTAGTTCGATATTGATTCAACGATACATCGCAGTACAAAATCTGATGTGCAAATCATCTTTGATGTTAGTCATCGAAATTTACTTTCAATTGTCATGCGTAATTGATCGAGATTGAGGACACAGTATTGATAGAAATAGTTGTGGTCTTTTTTGATGTTCTATGAGTATTTCAGTTACTTTTCTATTTCAGATTCTCAAAATCCGACAGACGGACCAAAAGTCACAGTCATCCATAAAGTGGTAACAAAGAAGCCTTCCGGTCCAGAACCAGCAATGAAAAAAGGCGAATTGATGGAGTCTAACATTGATGCTATGGAATACTCCAGTGAGGAAGAAGAAGAGACCATCGCTGATGCTATGGCTAATGTCAACAAAGGTGCCAAAGAGAAATTGAGCATTGTTGATCATGACAAAGTCTACTACGCCCCATTCAGAAAGAATTTCTACGTGGAAGTCCCAGAAATTAAAGATATGACCGAAAAGGTGAGCTTGGAGGAGGAATATTGGGTCTAAGTCAGTGTTGCCAACATGCGCGTTTCTGTGTTTCATTGATTTCTTTCGTTAGAAATTCCTATTCTTGCTACAAAATGATAGCTAAACTTGATTGATACAATTCAATTGCGAAGTTAGTTAAATGCTTTCACTTATCTTGTTCGATTTTCATTTTAAGATTTGAAAATTTATCTAACGACTGATGTGCTCTCTTATGTCACTGTTTATATTATAACCGGGTTATTTTTATGAACCTCTTGTCAAAATTGGTGCTGACATGAAATTTAATGCAGATTATGTCGTCAAATATTGGCAGAATTTTTCTTTGATGAGATGACTTCTTGAAAAATTCATATTTGTTTTGGCTAGAGAACCGTCCATATTCTTGGGCGACCGCTAGTGATTCTAGTGACTGACAAATTAGTAGCAGCACCTCGTTAACCAACTCTGAGAGAATGAACGAACAAAGCGCTTTGGTGAGTGATTCACTGTTAGAGGTCTATTGATCCCTTGATAAACATATGGTGCGTACAAAAAAATTGTCAGTTTTGTTTCCATTCTTGCTCTCACAAAATTCCATGTCATGTTATAAGCGTGAACTCTCGGTCTCAAACGCGTTATGATGATGTTGCCAATTTTCGTCTCAATGGCTTGCTCGATTTTCACCAGTTATCATTGTCAATGCATGACACGGATAGTGACGATTATCCGTTTCTCTGTCGACTTCTTATGTAGCAAACCGTTGTGCTATTTATAATAGGGATTTTCCTAATAAACGTGCCAAAGAAATTTGCGGCATGAAAGGCAGTGCGATTGAATAGAAAAAGTCAGCTCTTCTTGCGTTCCTTTTTTGCTGGTTACCGCCATTTTTTGACTCCTAACCTCAGCTGACATAGTTTCTATATGAACTTCACTGTTATGTTGGAGAATTAACCTCTGATTGGATGCTCTCAGAAATCAATCATGGATAGGCTGTCATTAAGTTAGCGCCCACCACAGAGAAAGATTGCCGTGTCTGCGTGTTGGGGTCGACGGATGAAGTTCCTCAGTGGTGATGGTTACGGCCTGAACTAGTCCCGATGGGTAAGAAAATCAATTTTCCATTGAACGTAGTGCCAATTCAAGTTCTGATTCTGGAGAAGTAGAGCATTGACACCGCATTAGACGCAAGGAAGAGGAAGACGCCAGGGTTAATATCAATAATAGCAAATGGAAATATTCGAAAGTTAGCGAGCACTTCAAGGATGTCTTGTAGTGACTATGCTAGTGCTGGTTTAACATTACCCTAGTGCGATGTCCTTTTGTGTGTGTGAATCGTAATACATGCATCAGTCATATCCGATTTTTGACTGACGCCAAAGTTAACGCTAGGCTTGCTGCTATATTACGAAATTCAACTTCCAACTTGTCTAGCGACAACCATAGATGCGAATTTTCTGTACTGGGTGCGGAATTCCTTCCTAGTGATCTGAGAGGGATTTGTTCGTGAGGAACGGTAAATTATGCGGTAAAAATATGATAGTCAAGCGGATGGTGTCTGAAAACGTTCGGTGAAATAGACATGTCTGATTTCCAACTATTTCCAAAGTTTGTGATGTAGCTGCAACGCAGCCTCTCTCCAAATCAAACAGCTCCACATGTATGTCATGATTAAATATTTGCACATAAAATTTGGCAAATGACATGAAATCGTAGAAAAATACTTAAATTTTTGCTAAACTAAAATCCAGCACAATTGCACATTATGTACAGTTACACATTTGAGAGGTGTTGGCCATCCCTGTTTGATTTATTGAAATGATTGTCTCCGGCTGTGCTTCAGGAATGAAAAAAACACTAATTGTTAATATTTTGACTTTCTTCTACTAGGGCAATGCACGTGCTGACAAACGAGATCAAAGGATCCAAAAGACAGTCTTAGCGGAGCTCAAATAAAATTGTCATTTATAAAGTTCATGAAATCAACATGAAAGCAAAAATATCGAGAAGTTAGCAAATCAAGTCACGTTGCTTACAAGAAAGCAGTAGGAAAACACCTTCACACCCATTCTGAAGAGACTCACAATTCTTTTGAATCAGTGTTACTTGCAAACCACGTCGAGCATACGGATCACGGTCCACTTCCACGATGCGCCACTCGATACTCTCATCTGGAATTGCTGAATGCATCGTGGTGTCATGCTTGCGCGATGATATGTATGTGATCGTCGCTATATTGATCAGACGGAGAGAGCTGTGATATCCAGAATCAAAGAGCACGCTAAGTCTCCTTTGCTAGCCATATGTGAATATATCATCACGAAGCATGCAGCAATGCCAGATGATGAGAGCAAAGAATTGCTCATCGGGGAAGTGGAAAGTGATCGATATGCTCGACGTGCTTCGGAAGCAGTGTTGATTCAGAGGAATCATGAACCTCTCATTGGTGGATGTGTAGGTGACTTGCTACTGCCTTTTTTGTAAGTAACTTGATGCTTCTGTATATCCTATTTACTTTTCGATATATTTGTCTACAAACTGATTCTACGCACTTTGTTAATGATTATTTTGTTAGAGTTCCGTTAAGACCGGTCATTTGCATGCTTTAATCACGTATGTGTTGCCCTAGAAGAAGAAAGTCGAAATATTGGCAATTGGTGATACAAATGTGCTTAAGTAATTATTTTTCGCGGATGAAATTTTAGGAAACTCTGGGCATTCCAAATGGAAAAACTTAGAAGATAAGGAATTTGGGGGGACTATGCACAGTACGAGTTTATGTAACTGCAGGAAAGTTGAGCATATTGATTGTCTTTGACCATCCTGACCGAAATCCAGCTAAACTTCCTAATTCAGACCTCTCTTGGTTTTACTATAAATTGCTCTGTCAGTCTAACGTAATGTTTAATTTTAGACAATGGCAGAAATGTCTTTTTGCAGCCAATAGTTCGAGATTTCCATTTTATACAGAAAAAGTCAAAATTTTCAACTATTAATAACAGTTCTTTATTTCTGTAAGCATTTGCTCATGGTTTTATAACAGAAAGGAAGGTACAGTAATCAACTTTATATTTGATTTCATTATCTCCATTTGTTCGCAAAACATGCTTTGGCAACACTGCTTGAAATGAATGTTTGCATGTTGCGCGGTGTGTATATCAATAAATGGTAACTGACAAGATATACCCGCGCATTTTCCTTCTTTTTCAGCTGGCCATTGATATATCGAACATTCTGTTACTACTGAAAGTGACGTTGTGAGTAGTATACATCACATTACGAAGTTGTTTTCCGCATGACGGGTTTTGCGTTGGTGTCATTTCAGTAGAGCTCTCATTCGTGCCATCGGTGGAGAAAGCGAAGGGATGAAGTACGAAGGAGGAGAAGACGGCGTTGCATTTTATCAACTAATTGGGCTTATTTTGGGAAGGGAATCCGTCATGAATGTGGAGAGAGGCCGATCTATCTCTTTAATAAATACCAAAACAACAAAAACTGCATTGATGATTTTCTCTCCGGAATACATTGTTTATGCCCTTCCTGAATATGATATTCCAACACTGCACTTCACCGGCCTCTCATCCTTATTCACTCATCGCGATTGCACGACTATCAATTTCAGAACCGATTTCTCATGATTAATTACAATTTAACTGTTTCATTCGTGCTTGAACTGCTAACACAACTCGTATGAGTGGTAACTTCGTCGGTGATGAGCAAACCATGAACTGTGTATTTTTTGACTTTTTTTCTAAAAGTGTACAGCATAGCGTTCCATGACTGCCCTACGCATTTGCAGCTGACATGTAGCATATCTCGGCTAACTCCTTCACTCATTGAATGAAGTGATTTCAAGTAGTTTTTCCTTCAGTGCTTCATTGGCCGACAGGTAATAAGTGAAAGAAGAATGCAGCACTTGTTGTTTTGAGTCTTCTCTTTTCCTCAGGGGGTAAAATCTCTAAAACCAACTGAGTGATGTTCCCCCTGTAGAAGAGCGAAAGCTCTAAACACAAGGCTGACATATTTTTACTTCGATTTTTAACTTTCGGCCAATGTACATTGACCAAGTATAGTATCGAAGGAGGACTACTTTTGAAATCGGCGTAGTCAGTTGCAAAGAATTCCTTCCTACTTGGGCGGTCATCTCTTATCCCTATCATTGATCAGGCAACACCAAGGTCTACTAATTACAAGTTACGTGTGATTTAGGAGGGATTCCGACACCAAGGACCAGATCATGCTTCTTATTTGTTCTATGTGACTATGTGCGCTATCTTACCGGAGTCATTGAAAAATATTAAACACTAAGAGCGGTGTTATAAACTTAGACGATATCAAATGTGGCTTATTAATAAGCTAGAAGTTGTAAAGGTAAAATAGTAGGTTGCGAAACACTGTTATTGCCTTATCAAGGGAATCATTCCAAATGATCGCAGCAACTTAGTCAGGAAGTCAAGTTGTACCATCTGCGAAATAAAACCTTCCATCTTCATAGGTTTACTCCTTATCTCGTGGGGGCACCACGATCCATTGCAGGTCTTTGTTCACTTTCAGGACATATTTACATGAAATAAGGAATCCCGCTGAGGTCTTTTCACTTTGGATAGCACATTTCAATTAATGTGATAAACAACTTGAAGAGTGAATGCACCATACTGTTTAGCACTTCAATGAAACTTGCTGACCACAGTGAAAAATTTCGATGCAATTCAATCTCATGTGCATTTAAAAGGCGAGATGCAAAACACTGTGCTAGTCATCCAGAAATTTTATGACACCAGATATAAGTATGGAAACACTTTTCTGAAGAGGAGTTATGGTACATTGAAATTCAAATTTTTAAATAATTGAAATATGCTGTTCAGAATGAAAAGCCCATTGCAGGACTTGTAAATAAGTCCCGGAAAGTGAACAAAAAAGAGTCTATACTGGGTTTCATGCTTAAGCATTTTTTGAAATGATTGCAAAATCAGAAATTATATTTGAATTTTGAAATAATCAAAATATCTTGTAAAAAAGAAAGCCTCTACAAAACATTTCAAATTTGCAATAAGTCTCCATAACACTTCGGATTACTTAAGAATTGGTTTCAATCTTGGAGATTTTTTTCAAGCGAAAAATGTGCTGCATTTGCTTTAAACGCCACAATTTTGCTGTGAATTATGGATGTCTCATTGTCCACCGATTTCAACGATAAATACATCTTAAGAGTGCTCATAGAAGCCCTTTCATCTCGTACCTGATTATCATGCTCACAAGGTTTCTTGTTGAAGCAATTTTTGGATTGTAATTCAGATTGTTTAGTACAAATTTTAGATCGAACAATTTATTTATCTTTACTCTCACCAGATCTCTTGTTTAATAGCTATTTTGAAAGCTAAAATTGATAGCTATGGAACGATGTATGACACGTTAAAAAGTGAAAGTTTTTTTTTAATTTTGAAAAGTTTCGAAGGGTGAAGAAAATTGAATTTTGACATTTTTTGGATGGTTTGTGCTCGTATTTTATGAAAAATTGCGATAATTGTTACTGCAAGACAGTGTACTTCATAAAATATATCACAGTTATGGCTGTGCTAACACTCCACCCTATTGTACAACACAGCCTTAGGAACATACTCGTAGACTTAGCAATCTCAGATCTCATTAACTGATACACAACCTCGCTGTCATTTTAAACATGTTATTAAATCTCAATGTTATATTTTTACCATCGGTTTGTGTATAAGTGCGCATTGAACCGTGTCCACCTGAATTTGCAATTTTCTCCTTAACAGTGCTCTGAATTAGAATCAAACCTTCGCTGTTCTTGTTTATCAAAGAGATAAAATACCATTTTTACTTGTATAACTTTTTTTTAATAAGACATAGTATTTGAGAAAATTATTTAATGTATGAACAATGTCGTTCAGTTTAGGCTTACAACGTTTGGTTTCAATCATTATGTATAGTTTTCTTTGCTTTTATAGGCTAGTCCAGATTACTAATGTGTCATTCAACGTGTCGCCTGTTCTCGATAAAGATAAAGCTTCGAAGTCAAGGTGTTTATTGTTGCTTTGCGCTGAACATGTGGCACATGTATCACTACTCTTCCAACCAACCACTTCTTTGTCTGGATTACGCTGTGAGCATGTATGCAATGCCTTTTCTTCTGAATGCGGATGACATCACACTTTCTAGTATGCTGGTTGATGGCATGCATTTGAGACCAGACTTTGATGGGTTGAATTTCAAGTTAAGAGACGTTAGTAAAAGAAAACGTACTTGAAAATATGAAAGTTCAATCATGTGCAAGTCTAGACAGAAAAGATCTGTTCATTTCATTGTTGGATTCGTTCATTTTGCCATTAAGATTGTAATATTTCGACTGGAAATTCTAATCTGGTGTAAATCGGTTCTGTTTTTGATGTCGAATGGTCCTTATGTCCCACAGGCACGATGATTCTTCTAGTTTCTGATTATCTCTTGTCTTCCTAGGAAGTGACAAAGCTACGAGAAGAAATGGACGGCATTCGGGCGCGTGGTAAAGATGTTCCTCGACCAGTGAAGACTTGGGCTCAAAGTGGTGTCAGTTCGAAAGTGCTTCACTTACTGAAAAAGCACAAATGGGAAAAGCCAACTCCAGTTCAGTCACAAGCATTGCCAATTATCCTGAGTGGTCGTGATATGATCGGAATCGCTAAGACAGGCTCTGGCAAGACATTAGCCTTTCTCTTGCCGATGTTCCGACATCTTGAAGATCAACAAGAATTGGCAGTTGGCGATGGTCCTATCGGTAAGTGATGGGCTTTATAAATTCTTAAGTAAGCCGTCGAAAGTTCGTGGCGAACAGCGCAAATTTTTCCGAAAATTCATTCCGATACAATGTCAAGTTGGAAGAATATTCAAAAGGATTGATAAATTCATTGCTTTTGTGTCAAATTCTTAGTTACATCGCTATCGAAACATCAGGAAAGTTGATTTTCAGTAAAACGATTATGTTTACTTATGACTGGACGTTACTTCTGATTTGTTGAGTGTCGTTCGGCCTTCTTTGTAAGATTATTCGATGATTTAGGGCTTATATAACTCAGTGACATTCGGCACTTTATCAGTTGTTGTATTAGGAGGCGGTTTCACGATTTGACGACTAAAATAAAATCGTAGATATTTCATTTTGTTGAAATTGATTTTATTGCGTCTTGCAGAACCCTTAGACTTGGTCAATATTTTAAGTTTTATCCAACGCTTTTGGAAGAAGGCCTACCGCACCCATAGCTGCTGCTGACTTTGACTCTCAAAAACTGCTGTGGATGTCTCAGATTCATCAATAACTGCAATGAAAACTTGCTCAGCAGTTCAGTTTTGGTTTAGAACCATGACTATAGACGAATAATGATAACTTTCATTTTGGGCGTTGATTTACGATGAGTTGATCATATAAGCCACCCATTCAATAGCAATAGATAATGGAGAGAAACAACATACTCATATTTGTATTCTAACACAACACACATGCACGAGCATGATGTAGGTAATAAATGGGTGAATCTCACACATAATGCACCTTATACATGCACGAAATCATTTTTCATAAGATGGTATGTATTTTTTGAACGATTTCCTCGGCGTCCTCCGCCCCAATTATGCATGGCAAATAGTGAACACTATTTAACATTGTCTGCTAAAGCGCAAGTTGATAAAGTAATCATATGAGCTCAATCAAAATTTCTTTGGCTTTTAATTCTATGTTTTAGAAAGCAAAAATATTCATTTGTCTTACTCATAGTCTTGTAAAACTTACATTCAAATGTCAAGCGCACCAAGATGAGCAAATCCTATCTTTAAAATATTTTAGACGGGCCTAATATTTTGAAGGAAATTTATTGTACTTTGCTACTCAATTGTAGAGAAATGCAGTTGGAAATGTACAGCTGACTGGGAGGGAATTATGAGTTAGGTCTACTGACATTTGACAGATACTGTCTGGAAGGTAAGAAAGTTTATTTATGCTTGTGTGATACGTTATCTATTTCTTGCAGCTGTAATCATGACACCGACTAGGGAGTTGGCATTACAAATTTACAAGGAATGTAAGAAATTCGCCAATTCACTTGATCTACACGTGGTTTGCGTTTATGGTGGAACAGAAATCAGTGAGCAGATAGCCAAGTTGAAACGTGGAGCTGAAATAGTGGTCTGTACTCCTGGCCGAATGATCGATATGTTGGCCGCCAACTCAGGTGAGAATTAGGCCTATATATATGTGTGTGTGGGCCAGGTCAGCGACAGGGGTCATCAAAAATCGACTGCAAATTATTTTTGACAAGCAATCAATTTATTTTAATTGCGGCAGCAAGCAGTCTATTAATTGCAATTATTTATCATCACCGTTTAATTCTTGATTTTGATTTTTTACTCTGTTATTTCAATTTAGCGAGTTAGGCTACATGGGCCTACATACTTCACGTCGCATAATGGCTTTTTATAGTTCATCTATCAATTTCGATGGTGACTTGAGTAAACCCATTACATGAAATGTCTAAAATTATATTCTTAATTTAATGTGAATATTGATTAATTTTATTGGGCAATTCCATAAAGTGCGCTCGCTACGTAAGAGTCGCTTTTGCAACTATCATCGTGCACCATTTAAAATTAATGATGCTCCTAACCCTATATTTTCAGATAGCTATCCAGAGTGAACAAGAGTAGAAATCTGTACTATTAGGTAGATTTTGATTTCTGCTTGTTTATTACACTGGTCAACAAAACTAAACTTTCTTCTCATGTTAAGTTTGAAGTCTGTTTTCTAGACCAGTTTTGCATGCTGGCTTCAAAAATTAATTTCATTGTTTTACTGCAAATATTGATCAGCATCAATAATTATGGAAGTGAAAATGAACCAAAGCTGTTGTTGAGTTCAATCAATGACAACTATGGCCATGCCAGTTTGTGGTTGTCATTGGTTAAGCCTATCATTAAAGCTGAAAAAATCGCTTACCGGCCTTCTCAGGAGATTATGATGTAGTAGAATCATCAAGGCTTTTGGCGAAATCTTGAGTTTCAATGATAGGTTAAGGTCAACAGCATTGACTTGATTTTTAATTTTGTGAAGTAGCAAAATCGACTTCGTTCAGTAATTCATAAATTAGCCAAGAAGGTTCATGGTTGTAAGCTTTTTAATTTATCAAAGCTTTTCACTGTTAACTGATTTTAGATAACCAACATATTGGTTTGAACCCCATCGTCGTACATATTTGGATCTAGCGGATATTTCGTGTTAAATTTTCAGTTTGAAGTAATGATTGAGTTGTATACTTTTCTTCTATCACAGGTCGCGTAACAAACCTGCGTCGGTGCACCTATGTCGTTTTGGATGAGGCAGATAGGATGTTTGACATGGGCTTCGAACCTCAGGTGATGCGCATCATCGACAACATTCGTCCTGATCGGCAAATTGTTATGTTCTCAGCCACCTTCCCACGACAGATGGAACTTTTAGCCAGAAAAACTCTGAATTCCCCTATCGAGGTTCAAGTTGGAGGTCGAAGTGTGGTATGCAAAGACGTCCATCAGAATGTGGTGAGTTGTAAACAGGGTGACCACTTGGTCCGAATTTTCGGACCAGTCCGAATTGGTCCGATATGGTCAGAATTTCGGGGGAAGGTCCGAAATGGTCCGAAATTGCCAATTATGTAATTCATGGGTTTTTTCTTACCATACACTTACCCTAAAATAAAAATTGAGCAGTTTATTGAATTAATTTATTCTGTAATTAACAGAAATATTTTAATCTGATGTTGAATGTGTATAATGAATATACCATTTTATAAATTTGATCAGAAAAAGAGAGCGTCAATGTTGAAATTACCCATTTATTTTGTATAAGTCAATCAACTATGCAATCTGTTTTTCATATTTTTCCGCTTACATTTAAGAAACAGACGTACATGTAGTAACTGTTCTAATATTCATTACTGTTTTGGTATTTCAAATTCAATGGTCTCTTTGAATTATTTTGCAAATGTGCTACATGTAGTTAATTCCGTAATTCTGCAATTTGATATTTGCCGATTCATTCAGCTTATTGTTAAAACTTTCTCGACATGACTGGGAGTCGTATTTGCATTTTGTTTTGCAGCGTTCAACTGAATTACTGCCTACATTTATTTGTTTTATATGAGATGATGGAATATATATGAAATTTTTCATGATATTCTATGTTTTTCTTTGTATACATTTCATTTGGATAAGTACTACTATAGTCAAATCATCAAAATTTAAAATCTATGTGACGTCATTGTGGGACAGACTTATGGTCCGATTTTCGGTCCTCCTGAAGTGGTCACCCTGATTGTAAAGCAGAGGTTGCGAAGCATTTGAAATGTTATGACTTTTGATTCTAAATACTTGTCTGTTATCAGCTGCGAATTTCTGAGACCAGAAAATTTTCACTGCCATTTGAATCAGTTGGTACGAGTACTTGGCAATGGATTATATGACAACACAATCAAGAGAATTCGCAGTGACTATTATAGTCTTTCAGACACGAGAATCTTCTGTCATTGGTTGATTTCTACCAAAGTAGAGCTCGAAAGGATCATCTCCAATATTCGTTCAGATATGCCACAAAATTTGATGGGGTTATTCATCTGCTGCAAGTGCAAAATCGAGGAAATTAGAGGGGTCTGTTTTTTTATTTATGAGAAGATGTTAGACAATGACTTTAATCCAGGTTAAACAATTTAGGAGTTTTGCTTGTTTTAATGAGCTCTTTATTCCATGGTTGCCACTCGTCCCGATTTTTCCCAAATTCGTGACAATGTCCCGATTGTTTTTGAAATTTTTGATTGTGCCCCAATTTTTCCAAAAAATTGACCATTACCATTTCCTGATTTTTTTCGAAATTCGCGTCTGTGTCGAACATCAAGTCATATGGATCATTAGATCACTTGGTCTTGATCGCACGAAAGGGAAAGCGTTCAACCCAGCCGACAGCGGAAAAGCGGATGCCAAACGCTTGATAATGAGATGATGATGAATTTAGCATTTGCAGCATAAGCACAATAGGCCTACTGAAGCTACTTTGACATTGCTTCCTGCATGTAGCCTACTATACATAACATGCTCGTGATTGTAGATATTTCATTTTTTATTTACGCATACGTCAGCTCTGCTTTTGCATTCATTTCCCATTTAATAATAACAATAAAAAATTCTTTATTTTGAGATGATAATATTTGTAGTATAGCTAATTTGGAATGCTCCTGTAAACAACAGCATAAAAGCTAGCGGAATTAACAAAAGTACGAGTAAGGAGAGGAAAGTCAGATAAACGTTCAAAAATTCGGAAAGAAATGGTCGAATTATCGTCTTTTGAAACTTCAGATCGTGTCACGCTCTTTGATACTTCGATTGTAGAGGTTGAAAAGCTTCGGGTTTTTACATCGGAAAGTGTTCTTTCGCAGTTTTGTTTTGGCATGCGGTACGCATAGTTCTGCGGCAGATATCGCTCGTGTAGCTTGACTTTGAGTAGTCTGCTCTCTGAACATTTCTTTCAAATATACTGGGGTCAAACCATTTATGGCTTGGAAGTGGAAGCCGTTTATGGTATAGAAGTGACAAGTGAAAATACCTATTTCAGGAAAAACATCAGACCAGTATTCGTAACTGGATTTGCATGTTGATGCGAAATCAACAATGAATCGCATTCGAAATCAGCATTCTACTCTTACCTGAATGTTGTAGCTTAGCCCGGCAATATTCTAAAAAAATTACATAGGAAAGCGAAATTTTGGAGTACAAGACAATTAATTGATAAGAAATGATTAATGATAGTTATTTTCTGACAGCCCTGCTCTCCTAATCCCTTTATTTCAATAAATATGAATCGTTCATTTTTTTCTCTGCAGGTACTCCTTGATGAAGAAGAGAAGTTCTTCAAGCTCCTTGAGTTATTGGGCATTTACCAGGAATTCGGCAGCGTTATTGTCTTCGTGGACAAACAAGAGAATGCTGACGAATTGATGCGTCAGTTGATGAATCATTCCTACCCTTGCCTCGCTCTTCATGGTGGCATTGATCAATATGACCGCGATTCCATCATGAATGACTTCAAGAAAGGAGAAATCCGTCTCTTGGTTGCTACTTCAGTCGCGGCTCGTGGTCTTGATGTTCGCGATTTAATCCTTGTCGTGAATTACGATGTTCCAAGTCACTACGAAGACTATGTGCATCGTTGTGGGTAAGATTTCCTTTTATCTCCTTTAGTCAGGGGTTGAATGGTCTATAATAGGATCCTGTGAAAGTAGGAAGCATGCATCATTTTAAAGTCCTTGGCGTCTTGAATTGGCAAACTGACTCTGCGTTTTTTTTAAATAACACCCGAGCGACTTTTTGAAAACCGACGCAGCTTCTATAATTTACTGAAATATGATATCCTTGATCTGATATAAATTGATCGAATTATCAAAAATATGCTGCCGATGAATCAATACATCATTTTTCAATGAATGTTGTAAAGGTGTCATGCATCAGTTTGTGAATAGGACCTGTAATGTTGTGGGAGACCGTAGACCTTTGAGATACAAGGAAAACCCAGCTTGTATAGATAGAATTCATGGAAATAATTTGTCTACAAAAGTTGTGGAACAGATAATCGCACGTAACACTTATAATCGCAATTCCCAGGAAACAGATGAAAAAGCAAACGACAAAAGTGTGCGACCTGTTAATATGGTCCGATTTTTCTCAAATTTGCTGGAAGATAAAGGTTTATTTAGAAAAGGAACCCAGACGAATCCATGCTGACAAAATTTTCGGAACTTCGAAAAAATGTGAAGCACCGTGCTGTTCATGTCTCACGTAGACCAGTGAAGGTTCAGTGAGCCTAAGATTCAGATCTATTCTCTGGATTGGTAGAATCATAAAATTTCCATTTTTGCTTTTTGTTGAAGTACATAGGAGGATTAGAGTGGAAGTCCACAGTGCACTTACGTTGATGTATCAATGGAAAAAATCTTCGAGTTAAGATTTGACAAATTTCGCATTATTAGCGCATTTCGCACAACTGATGTTGAAATTCGGCTCAGTCAATTAGAAGTTTTCATGTGCTCAGAGTATATGCGCATGTAGACCAATGAAGCGTAGCCACTGCAATGTGACATTGAGGCCAGTCCTCCACTTATCTATTAACAGAAAAAGAAGTTGTTTCTTCGGACACCATGCATTGTACATGGTTAACCTGTGTTTGCGAAGCGTTGCACAGATGGATATAGAAATGATATTCGAATAAATAACTTCTTTTTCTGTTCATCGAACCGCTTTGTCATGGAAAGGCCTTGTTGGAACGAATCGCTGGTGAAATATTCTATGAAGTACATGTATGAATAGTCTAAAATCTCCAATGTTAAGCTTACCTAAGATGGCGAAGGATGGCCTGTTAAAATTTCTTACTTTTATTCGATTGCACAATAGAAATTCCAAATCGAAATTCCAGATAGCTGAAGCCACGTGTGTTTCAGTTTTTGGTGCGTAGAGACGTAGGTTGTAATTCTGGATACAAAGATCCTATATATGAAAAGTGAAGATCCAGGTTGGGTTTCCGACCGACTACATCTCTACCATCATCATGATTATCGATTTCTCTTGGATTGCTGGTTATTGATTGTATTTGCAGTCGGACAGGGCGTGCAGGAAATGAGGGAACAGCTTACACATTCATTACTCCTGATCAAGAGCGCAAAGCCGGAGATTTGGTTCGAGCCTTTCAACAAAGTGGTCAGGACGTTCCTCCCGAATTGAAAAAGATGTGGGACGAATACAAGACGAGGATGGAATCGGTAAGATGATTGTTCTATATTTATGTGCTACGAATAGAACGTACAGCTCCGCTAAAGTGAGCTCACTGATGTGTCATTACCGGGCAAACCGCTGGGTGGGAGGCATCACTGCTCTGACTAAACATGACATTGTAAATGTGCGAAGATTGTATCGTTATGTGATGCGTACGTAGATTTGTACCTTAAATGGAACAGGCATATATGAGATGACATCCGTAGTTCCAATGATATTCATCTTTTCAACGGCTATGTATTTTATTAAATATTGCAGCACATCCTCAGTCGAAAACGGGAACTAGGTCTACTGATGATTCCTGACTTTGAATGATATGTCTAGTCAAGTCTGTTCCCATATTTTGACTTTTTTCACGTTTCACGACCAATTTTGGTGTAACTGAAGCTATCACAAAAATGACGTTTATCGAAACATAGTCATGATAGTAAACATGTTCAATTCTAGTATGTACGTGTAATTTGTTAGACTTTCAGCAGATGGATCACCAGAATAATGCCAAGCATGTAGGGGAAAGTGAGGAGGTATGGGCCACCGCTCTCAGCGCGAAACGAGACTGAATGGGGGAACAAGCTATATACAGACCTGCCAACTGTCCCGGATTTTCCGGGACAGTCCCGGATTTTGGAGCTGTCCCGGATGTCCCGGAAAAGTTAAAATGCTGTCCCGGATTTTGAATTTATTAACCTAAGATGAATTCTAGATCGTTTAAGAACGCATATTTCAAAAATTTGCGCTGCGCGCGCAATCCTAAGATAAGGAAACATGCCTGATGGTGAAGTTTGCGGATTTCTTGGTGGCATTGTCTTTTCACGCTGATGTCTTTTATTAATCATTTTGCAGCCCGGATGTATTTCCTTCTATCGAGTTTAAAAAGGTTTTTAAATTCATTGCACGGCATCCTAGATAAAAGCGTCCGTAGCCTTGATCTTAGAGTTTGGTTTCTCGAACCTATGGGTAGGAATCTGAATTTAACCAACGACAGATTTAACTGTTAGGATTTCAAGAGTTGCTCTATATCGAAATGTTTATTCATTCGATCATTTGCCATCATAATCGACAAAATTTGCCAAGTCTTGTAGACCTTTAGTTTAACATTTTTTATGGTCCACAGTTGCCTTGCTGTTATGAAATAGACGTATTTATCATTTATACAAGCATGGGATTTTTCCGGCTTTTTCGGCTTTTTGAAATCATTTTGATAATTTCGTTTGATAAGCAAAATATGCTAGTCTCTGTGGAAATTTTCGGTTGGCTTCACAAAATCGGCGAAAAGAACAAGAACATCGTCGTCGCATTCTGGATGAAAAGAAGTCTACTCTGAACTTGCATTCATTAGATGTAGTGTCAAAAGCTGCGTCAAAGAAAATGTCTTCTAAAATACTGAAGCGTGCCTTGAAGAAACACACTTCTTCCCTTGCTAAGCGTGCTAAGATTTCTAACTAGACCCACTTTTTCATATACATTTGTACCTACGTACCTACTATGAATTTCTACTGCTCATCTATGTACATGTAGGTTCTTACTTGATTCGATTTTTGTACATTTAACATATTCTAAATTGTGTAAATACCCATGTATTTTAATTATTATATTAAGTCATATAAATGGTTAAAAAGTAAAGACCTGTGTTAAATATTAAGCCTTTTAATTAGACGATTTCTAGGCTTTCTAGGGAATTATAACCTCAAAATTTTTTGCCGCTTCGCGGCAATTATAGGCTCGCTAAACGCTCGCCATGCGCCGCTGATTCAGCTACTCTTTAAAAATCCGGCTTTTTATAATTGGTTCAATCCCATGCCTGTTTATAAATGATATTTTTCTACTTTTGATTCCAAATCATAAATGGAGTTGAAAAGCTGATGAAATGGGGTTGCTACTCGACCATTTTGGTAATACCGTAATACCCCGCATATAGGACGCACTTTTTTCTTCAGAAGTTGACCTAGAAGCCCAGGTGCGTCTTATCCATTGACACCTTTATTATAAAAAAATAATGCATTTATCAAAAATCAGAAATTTCCTATAAACATTTCATACTTGCAATATTTGTCAATATTTATCAATATATCAATATTTTTGACTGACAGGATGAGGGAGTCATGAATCAGCACACACTGCGATCGTAGCAATTGAATGGAGATGACTTAACTTAATGACACCGTTTCTATAAAAAATAATGGAAATTAAGGATTAAAATTAGGATGCGTCCTATACGCAGGCACACAGTCTTTCCATCGCTTTTGGGTCAAATATTCACTGCGTCCTATACATGGTATCGTCCTGTACGCGGGTAGTTACGGTAATAAAATTTGTCCCGGATTTTCATGTTTCAAGGTTGGCAGGTCTGTATATATCATTTGAACGCTATCTTAGTGCTCATCAACACCCGCAATTTTCAGCTTTTCAATTGCATTGGTTCTCGAGTTATACATGTGAATAGGTTTCATGCACTGTTTTGAATTTTTTTGGAAAAACGCCATTTTTCTATTTTTTTGCAGAAAAAATGTAATTGAGATATATGCCGCCTAGCATTCTCAAGCTTAGCCCTTTCTTAAAGATTGTGTGTAGCATCGAGAAAGTAGCACTACTCCTTGTACATTTTTTCAAGCTTAAGATTTTTGTACCCTATGGGGGGAGGTATGGGCCACCTAATCGGGGGTGGTATGGCCCGACCTCTGCAACGTATGAGAGTACAAGCCGATCAGAGCCTGTGCCACTGACAAGCTCTGATTCAGTCGAAGCAGCTCCATCTACTCCATCTGGAAGAAGGGCAATCCTCATGTCTATTAAACCAGTACCCAAGGCTGTTCCTGATGAACAGAGAGCTCAGCGCGGTCGTGAAAAGAGAATTCCAATGGAACTAACTTCATCACCAGTGAAAGAAAAATTGGGTTCCGAATCAAAGCAACGTCGGTTTCCTTCGCTAGTCAAACCCTCCGAAGAAGTCATGATTGCTGACACAGATGATGTGGCTGGTCCTGCTCGAACTATCAGTCGATCAAACATCGTTGCTACACAGGACTTCAGACAGGAACAATCGAAAGATCCTCGGAAGCAAGAATGGACCCTGAACGAGACCAAGGCTGGAGACTGGCTGCTCGTCTGTATTATTGGTGGTCGTCGCAACTTGAAGAGTTATCGCTACGTTGTACAGACATTGGAAACATACGATGGAGATCGAGATTGGATCAAAGTCCAAGGATTCCGATCATTGAATTCAGAAAGGACTAAATTTGAGGTAGGCCCACAAGTGTTAGATGATTTTCATTATTTTTTAATTTTCAATATTTGTATTTGCAGGTACGGGAGGTGGACCGATTTGAGATACAATGGAAGGACATGATGTGTGGGCTCCGAGAACCGGAAATCGCACTCAATGGAAGGACGGTGGTGTATGAATTTGACGGGGAGGTGGAAGTCAACGAACTCTAATGAACAGTGAACTGCAACTTTTGATACATACATTTCTTTTGCCTGTCTCCTACAGTGAATCTCACATAGTGAATCTATTCAAAGTCGGTTGTTTTCCTTCGAAAGTAGTTCATTCATGATGGGCTATTTATTCTGGGTATGACACATATCATAGCTGTTATTAAATCTGTAGACTATGAAAATGACGAAAAGCGCCAAGTTCAATAACTCAATTCTACTTGCTATAGTTAGACATTATAACTTATCAAAAGATGTTAGCAGTCGAGAACTTAGTTGGTAGGCTTACATGATGCATTGCACCATGATCGAAATTTGACTGGTGCGAATAACATTTGTGGTCATCAGGAAAGTCATTCCAGTTGAAAGTGCCAATTGCATTCCAACAATGACTACAGTACCAGCAATTATGAGAAACGCCAAACGTGCTCTCTGATGAAGATTGTGTTAGTTGTAACAAGAAATATTCTAAATCTTTATTTCAGGAGGGTAAGAAAGTCTATGCGTCGTCGGGCTTCCGCGGAAAAGGGTTCCAGTTTGATGAGGCTGAATCCCAACTGTCGAATGAGCGGAAACGATTCCAGAAAGCTGCTTTAGGATTAGTTGATTCCGATGATGAAGACGCCGGTGTGGATTTAGATCAGCAAATTGAAAATATGTTCGCTAGCAAAAAGAAAGTAACAAGTGTATCAGAAGCCTCTTTGCTTGCCGCCGCTGCGTGAGTATATATTTATGGTTTACATACGTGTTCTGATTTGTACAATTAGTGATGCCTTAGATTTAATATTGTTTGGGTGATGTTACACTAAAGCATGCATGCTGATATCAAGCCAATGGATATAGAATACAATAATATTTTTAATAGTAATTGTAATGGTAGTTTTAGTACAATTAAGCTTACAAAGAACTTGTAACATCGAATGTAGATCGTCGAACATAAGTAAGCCTACCTAAATCATGATATTTCGCCCCCTCCCTCGAACTTGAAGTAAATCAACGCATGTGCATATAGGTATGAATTTCCTTTAGAAAAAGTGACTTAGTCGAATGTTCCGGGTTTTCGTACGTGTGCCATGACCTTGAGTCTTGTAATTCATACTTAACTCGTGGTCGTTGTAACAAGAGCACGTGCATGTTTCATATGCACATAAATTATGGATAGTGTTCTGACTGTATATGATGTTCAATGCAGGCCTACACATAGCCACCATCACAATTATCAGGTTAAAACTGATTAGTTAAACCTAGGTAGGAATCTAAGTATTGCAAATGAAACATGGGGCTTCAGTATCAAGACCATATTTTTTTGAAGGCACGCGGCATATTGATGATAATAACAATTATATATGTGGCTATGATGCTACTTATGACAGATACCGCGGAATTCACAATGTCAATTATCGAAATTCCCTATTTTTGCCGCGGAAAGTAGCGGGCCTACTCATATTGCTTTTGTCGTGGGAGATGGAAAATGCATGCAATTCAAATCCAAATTCGATCTTGCAGTAACTTAAACTAATAAATTAACAAATCGATCCGTGTCAAGCGAAATATTGCATAAGGAATCACTTAATGGTAAGAAGTTTCTTGAATCTATTTGATGATAGCTTCAGGTAACTTTAACTTGGACAGTTAAACTTTCCGAAGTAAAGCCGAATATTCGCCATTCGATCGAGGAGTCATTATTCGCCACACTCCTAATTCAGACCAATCAAAAATTCCCTCCTACCCAAGAGTGCATGATTCTCTAATTACTTAGAAAAAATAGACACGTAGGCAACGGAAGTTGATCTGATGATCACGTCAACGAAATGCATCTTCGAGCGATTATTCCTTTTTTAATCCTTCTTTTTTTGGGTAGCGATTTAGTCTTTTCTTTCTACTTCAACTTGCGTCGATTTTTATGTCAAATCAGCTGTATTGCACTAGTGTACAGAAAAATTTGCTTGAAATTTTGATTTTTTTCTAATTTCCATCATTTTATTTCTCGACAGTCACGGAGGAGGCTCAGGAGCTAATAGTGGACTATCTAACATGAAGAAGTTAGAGTTAGCTAAGGTGATGGCATCGAAGATCAAATTTCCTCAATCTGCGCCTACAAAAGACGCCACGCAAGTTGCTGCAGAGGCCATTCTCAAAGGAGGAAATCTTGGAGCGACGCCTCAAGTCTCGGTAAGTGATTTGTACCATGGTTCTTCATTTTGGACCAGTTTTACTGTCTTCCAAAATGTAATAATTCGACTCATGAATTGTCACTTGTGTTTAAGGCTTTGTTTAGACCAACGATTAAGACCATGCTGATGTCGCATGTGTTCGCATCTCAAATATCGGTAGGATCCGATAAGATTGTACATGCTGCTTCATCACCAGTAATCATAGGAATTTATAGAGTTCAAAATATGATTAAATGATGCAGTATTTTGAAACTGTTGAGTCTTTTATGCATGGTTTATCTTGACGTCATGATGAGATAATTTGTTTGTGAATTGGCACATATTGGTTTCATACATTCCAAGAATGAGAGTGTCATCTGATTCGCTTTACCATAGACTTCTATTCGAGCATAACTAAGTTCAATAAAGCAATGGCAAAGTCCATAAAAGTTTGTCTCCAGTACACAATTTTTGACTTTTAATTTTTTGCTTCCTTGAACTGATAATAAATGTGTGGAATGCAAGAGGAAAATTGTTCAGTTACTGAGATATCTGCTGTAAGTTTCGATGATTAATTATCACTTATCGATTCATGCAGACAGGCAACAACACGTTACTGAATTTTTAAACTGAAATTGAGTAATTGATTACGTAGTTTTTGTAAATGATTGTTTAACAATCGAAAGAGCTCGTCCGGACGCTACTCAGTGTATGACTGTCACTTTTTTTAAAAAAAACTGAGTTCTAACACAATTTTAAAGTCAAGCATTGCGGTTCTTTTCGTTGATTAGCACAGATTCCCAAATATTCGTATTTAAACAAGTTGCAAACTAATCATGTCATCCCAGTCTGAGTATCATTTGAATAACTATGAAGCCATCCGGGAGGACGAGTGTGAAGCAATGGTCTAAGAATTGAATGTTTTTTTGTCAGATTAAAGCAGAAATTAGCACTTTGGAAATTCAAATTCAAAACTTTTGTATTTATGACTGAAGCTGCTTGCCTATGCCACTAGATAAGTGGTTAATCTGTGCAGGAGTCAATTAGACAATTCGGAGAGGTTAGCTCATATGTGGCGAAGATAAAGAATAGATTGGTTCAAGTTTATGTATTAGAAGCACTACTCTAAGGGTTTGTCTAATTTTCCTTCTTACATTAATTGAATACTGTGTAATGGAGGAATTTGCTGCTTTACAGAGTAAAACATTGGCAGAACAAATGGCAGAGAAGCTACACGCTCGTCTTGGTTACATCCCCAAGGAGGAGAAGGAAGGGGATAGCTCTCTGGATTCGGCTACTGTGCAAAGATACGAAGAAGAACTTGAGATAAATGACTTCCCACAGAATGTCAGATGGAGAATTACAGGTAAGCAATTTATATATGTTCATATCGGTATTAAAATGGAATAATGATCATGATTGATCAACTAATCATGATTCATTGATTGTAAAATGCTCCCCGGTTTATCATTTCAATGAATTTTACATCACATCCTTTCATCAACCTGCAAGTAAAAGTTACAATTCAACTTTATGCATATCTGGTGCACTGAACTGTTTTAAGTTTCAAAAACAAGAATCCATCATTTGTCATCTTTTCAAATGACCAACCTAAAAGAATCGACAACTTCAGATGCTGGTTTGATTAGTCAGCGCTGTCATCCTGCACCGGATTATTTTTTAAGTGTTGACCTAAAGGGCTCATATTTCTTGTGCGCATTTTATTGAATAACTGCGGTTTTAGAAATAGAACCGATATTTCTTCTTAAAGTCAAAAAGGCTTACACGATGAAGCACCTTTACTAGTCGTGATGTTCTATTTTACTCTAGTTGACCACATTGTGACTTGAAAATCAGCTTCGCATAGCTGGTGAAAGCATCAGATGCGAAAAAGCACAAAAAGCCTCTTAGCTTGAAAATCTAATTTAACTTTTCTCCTGTTACAGACAATTTGAAAATAACTAAAACTAAATTCATCATAACAAAGCTTTATCAAAAGCGCGTCAGTGTTGTGCTGTAGACCTGTAATGTGTATGATGCGTTATTCGTTGGTTGTAAGTTCTTAATGCTTCAAGTTAACTTCGTATGTAATAGTCTGTCGGCCGCAACTCAATTTCATCGTAGTCTATGCTAAGGTTTCTTATCCTTCTCTTCAGTAATCCTTGGACATATTTTTGAATTCTTATGGGAATGTAGCTAACAAGTAGATAATAGAAATTCTCCCTTAAAGAAGCAATACAATACATAGTTATTTTGTTTTACATAAATTTGTAAAAGTGCATGAACATTTATGCATGAATATGCAATATTGCCTACAAGTCAAAATCAATTACAATGAAGAATGTTGATAATGTCATCAGAACCAATATACATAAAATATTAGTGTAAGTGAATTCTATATAGTTAAAATTTCAAATCACGGCATGTTGTTTTCAAACATGTATTCAAACAAACCAAGTTTACTTCTTTCAGGAAGCAATTCGACCATAAATCAGTTCGTATCAACTATAAAAAGCTTGCTGTAGGCCTACTACATGGCAAACCTGGTACAACCCACAAGAGAAAGATGCTAAACAAAACATTAATTTCAAATTGTGGTTTTACCAAAACATTTTAGTATTTTACATCAACAGTACATTGAGATGATGGGATTGCCATGTAAGCTTCTAATTCGTTCCTTTTAATGTCCTGCAGAATGAAATTAAACAAAATCAGGGTGTCTACTAAGTGCTCTATGTGCACTATTTGGCGTTATGTGCTCTAGAGCACACTATTTGTGCTCTAATCAGAGTCAAGTGCTCTATTTCTGACTTTGTTTTGAAAAATACTTTTTTGATTTGTTATTTAATGAAAAATATTGCATGACTTTCTCAGATTTTGCAAATGAAAGTTGCAAATGATTCATGTAAACGTACTATAATTCGATTGATTCTTGAATATATTCATACCACCGTTATTGGTCTATATTTGAACAGATTATGAAAATATAACGTAAAAAATATAAATTTTTGAACTGGACTTTAATTTTATTGACTGATACATATCAAATTTTACTCCAAGAAAGGTGATGTTAGTCGTTAGCATTATTCTTGAAATTCGTCACGTATGACATTTTTGCCTTTATGTACCTTGGTATCAGTTAACTTACCGTATTTCTTTGAATATGAGACGCCCTTGAATAAGGGACGCCCTCGAATAAGAGACGCATGTACAAAAAATAGACTGCTATAGACATATTACATGCAGGCTATTGTAATGTGGTAGCTACATCCGCCTGAGCGATTATTAGGCCTACTTATCTTAGTAAAATAAGTCAGTCTACTAGTAAATGCAGTAAATACGTACATGCAGGCCTACTTAAGGTTACTTCATCTACCATTTAAGGAGGATTTATACAGTAGCTTCTTTTGCATTTGGAGTCATGTACCGGTCGGTAACGTTTGCTGTAAATACTACTTGATTATCGGTATTTTCGTTCCGGTAAATTCAGATCTAGTCTACATGTATAGTGGCCAACATGTACTGGTATATGAATGTATTAGATGAGTCTACAAGATATGCTACTACAAACCATAAAACTCCTTTCATTTCCAAAATATCTGAATTATGATAAAGCGTATATACATTTGTATGTAAGAAAAATTACTGGCGAAATTTGCCCATGACAAAGGCCTAAGTGAGGAATGCAAAAGTTACCTAAGAGAATAGTAGCAAAAAACTAAGACATCTTTTTCTAATGAAAGAATGAAAACTTCAACATTTGATAAATAAGAGACGAATGAATAAGAGACGCAGAACAATACTACGATATTGACTGCTCGTCTTCATTTCTTTGTGCATCTTTCACAGGATGTCAGAGAATTTTTGACCAAATTTCAATCAAAAATGCCACTTGCACCTCACTTCTTCGGTGAGTTATCATCATTGTTTCGTGAATTATTATCCAAATTCATCAGAAAAGATACGATCGATGCTGCGGTGAGTGGCTCAAATCTTCTGAGCATCAAGGTCAAAGATCCGGACAACTGGACCACACTCGATGATCTAGAAATCGGCGAAGGTGCACGGAGATCACTTCAGAACAAAAAAGTGAAACCCAATGAAGCCATTGCTTTCCGAAAAGAATGTAGGGCAATTCTGATCCTCACAGTAAAGAAAATATCGGAACGTTCTCCCTTCAAATACCAGTTTACGGAATTCTTGTCAGGATTCAATCCTCGATTATTTCATCTGACTGATAGAACACGTCGACTTGTTCGCAGTGCGCTCACCACCTTGACCGAATATAATATCATTACGATACTTGATTGTGACAGAGTGAATGCTTAATGGCGGAACTTTGTACTGGATGAAAACATTTTCGAAAGATCATCAAAGTATAAACCATTTAAGGATCGTCTCGACGATTTCTACACCAACGTCTTGGATGAGGAAACTTATCCAACTTTGTCATCCGTGATTCAGAAGGTTCTCATTCTCTCACACGGTAATGCGGCTGTTGAACGGGATTTTAGTGGTAATGCTTTACTTCTGAAAGAGAATCTTCATACTGAATCCCTCGTTTTGTTACGGCATGCCCAAGACGGAATTCGACGAGCTGGTGGAACAACGGAGGTAGAATTTAGCGAGAAATTTCTTCTCTCCTGTCGAATGACAAGTAACCGTCGTCGATTGGCGCTAGAACGAAAGAGAAAAGAATAAGCGGAGAAGAAGAAACTCAATGAAGAACAGCAAAGACAACGAGAAGAAGTTAAGATTCTAGAGGCGAAAAAGAGAGCTCTGGGTGAAGAAAGAGCAATGGTAGTCTCAGAATTAGATACGAAGAGAAAGAATCTTATGTAAAGTGTATTTGAGAATTCGTGGACCATTACTTTTCTTTCTATCCACCGTCACAACTTTTAAATATTTACTGAATTTTTAAAAATAGAACCTTACGACATTCATATATAATTACACGTCATTCATTCATGTATAATTCCCCCAACTGAATATCTACATTGTATATACACCTCATAACGAGAAATGAGGAGAGCCTGTCTCAGTTAAAAGGGATATGAAATAAAACCAGAGTTATTAGTACACTTGTACACTGATGACATAGCCTGTACGCAAATGTCCTCGTCGTTACTGTCTTAATTAATTTCCCTTTCAATTGGGGCCGGATCTCTCCATTTTTTTTATAATAATTAACAATCGCACTGACTTTCTTATAATTATTTTCTACCAAGCCGTATAAGGTTTCGCTGCATTATATAGTTTGAACATGATTCCAGTCCTGTCACGAAATCATCGAGTGAAAATCGTTAGCCCTGAATTATGATATTTAGAACATTAAAAGACTCCAAAGCCGTATTCAGACATCGATGAATTAAACAATTTAGTAAGGTTAACGCTAATCAGTTTTGAAAAAGTAATCACAGGTTTCTCGTTATCGATAGGTGCTTCAAAGCTGGCCGAACTATTTTAAATTAATGTATGTCATGCGTGCACCTTAACACTGCGTCGTGATTTTAAAGAATATGGTTTCAGTTTTATTTAGAAGTTCCATGTCATTCTCTTCATAATCTCATTGTAGCCCCTTCAATTATATTTGTGATGACTATGAGCTATTCCAGTTACAATCGTAATGGTCTTGTTGGCTATCATTTTTGTCTTCTAGATTACTCTCATCATATATGAATTGTTATTGTAATTTGTTTCAAATGGATTGTTTTATAGATTTTTATTTTATGTTTCAGCCGTTTTATCAGTTATGGTTTTTGTATTAGCTTTCTAGCAGTGATAATAATCATTTCTTTCCCTAAACGAGATATTTGTTTTTGTGTACTAATAAACGGGATAAATAAATGTCAAGTAGACCTACCGTAAGGAAGGCAATCATACGCGTAGAATTGCGTTCATCACACAGCTAGATTTTGATCGTTCTCGGGCTCTATTGCGTTTAAAAAAATGTGCTCTATTTTGCATAAAAATGTGTTCTATTTTGCCCAAAATTGTGCTCTAAAGTGCTCTAACACCACCTTGAAATTCCAGTAGACACCCTGAAAATGTGTAGTTACTTTCTTGCCCTTCATGAGAAATTTCAGAGGTAATTCAAATTTCTACCAATTTCAAAATAGTTTTCATATAGGATGCAATTATCTCATCATTCGCAGCATGTTTTGTGGGTTTTAGTAAACATAATGTAAAGCCAATGAGCATTCACAATCACTTCTATTAAGTGTGCGTTGGTTTATAAAATAACCTCCATTTTAATGAGTTTTCTCTTTCATGAAAATGTGAGTACCGGGTATATTATTTTTATTAATGTGATTTTAAAAACTATTTTCGAATTTATAATGAATCATTTTTAAATTTAAAACATTATTTGTTAAAGATGGATACTAGTGTGATTTTCTTAGGTGAGCAATCTTACTTGAAGCTCCAAGAACATGGAAACATGAAATCAAGCGCAAATGAGTAGATCTTATTGTTAAGTCTGATTAATTTTTATGACAAGGGTTCAAAGAATTTCACGACGAAACTTGTGATCCAGGAGGATTTATGATTCCCAAATGGTACAGAACATCAGTCAATGCAGTTAATGGTAAAATGTAGAGCATCAAAGATCGAGAGTTCTATTACTTTGTAAGAATTTATGAAATTACAACGAGAAACAATAAGATCATAGAAATCGGTTTTGCAATTTTGCTTCTTTAGATTTGTCAACTGCTTTGTTTTGCTCTAGCTCTCAGTCAGACGGTTGATTACACCTCGAGCTTCAAAAATTTTACGTTATATCAAAAGATCATGGAATGTCTTAAAAGTGGTATGTATTGTAATCAATAAATATCTTGAAAATTTCATTGAATACTTTGCTTATTTTAAATGGTAGGTCTACGCGACGTAAAGGATGTGAAGTCCGTCACATTTTTAAAAAATGCTGCGAGCATGAATTTGATGTTTTAATCTTACTCAACAGTTTGGACAATATTAGACAGACGGACATATTGAACAGAAAATGTCAATCAATAATTGAGCGGCTGACTACATCAGGGGAAATTGCGTGAGGATTTCCGGTCTATTGTTAATCTAGACGGCTCAAGAAAAGTAGGGAATCAAGGAAAAATGAAAATGAATAAATCTTGTACATACTAGGGAGCACACGGAGGCTTTCTTCCATGTGGCCGAATTGGTATTTATTTATTCGGTACAGTTATATTGCGCTGTACCCAAGTGGCTTATCCCACTCTCATTCTTTTTGTGCTGATAGTTCAGCAAGAAATGCAGCGCGTACCTCCTTTCAAAGTCTTAGGTTTGACCAGACCAAGCATTGAATCTGGGTCTCCCGATTATTTCTGCAATGTTAAGCTATACGCTCATAAAATGTGCCGTATTAGAGATTGTTTGTTTATTCAGTAAAATTTATGCTAATGAAAATAACTTATCCTAATCAAACTCTTTTTCAGGTCGAGAGACATTGAACAATATCAGTGATTACTGTGATGTGGGAGTGTCAGTTAGAGGAACGTACATGCCATCCGGCAAGAAACCAGATGGTCCGCCAATTTTGCCCCATATGCAGAATCCCGACGATCGACCGCTCTATCTCGTCATTGAATCCATATCAGAGCTAAACGTACAATCAGCTAAGAAGGAAATCACGAGAATAATAAAGGAAGAACTTTTGAAACTAGTGAGTAAACTGTTTACTTTTTCTGTGCACAGGTGCATGCTAATTGTTATCCTCTAACGATTTTTTGATCCCGAGGTAGAGTCCCGTAAGTGTCATAAGTACCACAGCGCTCCGGAAAAGTCTGACTGTTTCAGCACAGTTCAAGCCCGCAGTATCAGGTAGTAGCGACGTTCAAACTTCATTCATTTTGTTCATTGACCTTATAGAGATAATTGTAGCTTCTACTCCTCTTGAATGACTCATTTGCTAAATCAAGATATATGTGATTAGTTTTCTACTCGTATAAAAGACGAGAACATTCATGTATATGAAACCTGCGATATCCTGAAAATTGTGACAAGAGTTGGGTAAAGCAAATACCGAACATCAGCGTAAATTCAGACGTAAAATGTTTGAGATAATGCAGGTTTTCACGAAGTACGGCTGTAAGTCATATCATAGTTGACTGCGTGGTGTCGTAACTACTCGCATTTAGACAAGAGGTAAGATACCAGTTATTTCATAGATTCTGCTGTCTGGAAATGGCCCTACATTACATGCAGGTACCGGTATATTGAGTGAGAATGACATATAAGCAACACCAAGCATAACAAACATCAAAGCAAACTCAAGCTTTGCTGCTCATTTGCTACCCATTGTCCCGATAATTGTATCTTGATTGACAAGTGTTTATGGCTTCAATTTTCTTCTCCATCAGAAAAGCAGTTTTGTTCTTATCTACTGTAATAGGCTGCAAGTTTGAACCTAGTGTATCGGGTAACTACCATGTGTTTGTGGTCCCGATAAACCGATAATCGCAGTATCAACTTCATAAACAATCATCAGCTATTCATCAGCTACAACTTGCAGCTAGTTTTGTGCGGTGCTTTATGTATACGATATGGCGCATTTATTGAATAATAAAAAGATTCTTCTCTTTTTCAGCAAACGTCCAATCAGTCCTACAATCGCGGGAGATACAAAGTTTTATGATTAACTTTTTATCAGACATTTGTAAAAAAAAGAAATAATAAAATTATTCTATTATGATAAAAGGATTTTTGATTCATTGTAAGTGGTCGAATTTTTGCTATTCCTTTGTTCTTATAGGCTGAAGAAACTCTGATAAGTATAGCATATTGTTGAAATTCTTCCGCTTTCGCAGTCAAGCTGTAAGCTTAATTGATAAGTTGATCAACTGTTTTTTCTATTAAGAGAAAATCCATTGTGATCGTTAGACATCACTATATCACTTCGACAACTTGTAATCGACAACAAAATCGGATTCTTTAATGAAGCAGTTGAAAGTGCAGGGTCAGTAAATATCAAATTCACGATATTTTTGTGATTGCTAAGCCATAAGCAGTTAAGAAAAGCACATTAGATCTACGAAGCGGTTATTTAAACTTATGCCTGCACCTCTTCTTTAACCCCCAGAAACCTAAGATTTTTCACACTACCTGAGGGGACCCCTTTACAAATTCTTAGTTTTCCAGCTCAAATTGATATCAAAACACTGAAAGTTTATTTTTAGTACAACAATTTTGACATTTTCATTCGCCTGAAGGTGGACTCCGGTGGTGTCCGAAAGTGCTCGCAATAAACTGCGTATAAAACATAGATCTGTTTTGACGGGACTCCTCTGATAAATAGCAATGATATAACGTGTCGAAGATCGATATAATTCAGCCTTAGTAAGCATATAATACGAAAATACACTAGGTGACATGCCACACGTAATTCACGCGTTATTACGGAACACCCCAAACATCCGTGGTTAAAGACATTCTATTCTAAGACTAAGAGTCAGAAATCACTTGATCTGATGCTGTTGAAACAAAGGGAATGTTTATGAATTCGCGCGGGCGAGTTTACAGTTTGCGCGTCGTCTACAATTGTCCGCGTTGCCTCTTGAACCACGGATGAACCGCGTACCATGTTCTGTCTTCCCTGAGCATGAAATTGAGGTCCTATCACATTGTTTAGCATCTGATGCAGACACATGAGAGCCGACAGATGTTGCAGCAATGTCACGCATATCCACGGTTGTTTAGGGTCATGTGTAACTATAGGGCCCCCAGAAGTCAATAAAGTCAATTTTTTTATTATGAGTTCCGGTGACCAGAAATGTCTAAAACCGGTGTAATTATGCTCTATCTGGTCTATTGAGAAAGTTATAAAAGTCAATAAAGTCAATTTTATTATTTTAGGTCAATAAAGTCAATTTTATTGTTTTTGGTCTATAAAGTCAATTTTCGAGAACTATTCGTCATATTATTGTATTTTCTAGAGACTGATACAAACAATGTGTTTTTATGTTTATGATACGCACAAAATTTTCTTTGTTGATGGCTGAGTGGCATTTGGGAGACGGCATTATATTAAACACTCAATGATATTTAAGTTCTTCAACCGAATACGTACAAGGTCACGGGAGAACGAAGGTTGTCAATTTGCGAACTCTAGATGATCATGTGATTCTCAAAAGCGCATCGGGAGTACTAAGAATAGCAATTAGCTATTATAAGTACTCCATGGTGAAATCAACGACTACTGGTTTTCATCATTTCTATTTTTAATACTCCCTGGTGGCAATAAATGGCGTTGCAATCGTTGAAGAAGTCATTGTGTTGACTTGCATTGAGTTTATTTAAATATCATGCCGAAGACTGCGAAGTCAATTCGTTCAAAGGCAACAGATTGTGTACGAGCCTATCCACGAGAGTTTTCTGTCACTCCTGCTGGTGAACTATTTTGCCAGCGATGTTTTACGACAGTGCAATGTGACAAGAAGTATTTCATTGATAAACATCGAGCGACGGCCAAACATAACCGTACAAATACAGGATCTACGAGTACTTCATTGGAACAGAAATTTATACATAGTGAAGGTGCCTATGATTTTGCACGAGACATTGCCAAAGCATTCCTTTCCGCAGATATTCCGTTGTGGAAATTAAGGAATCCTGAACTTCGTCATCTGTTCAGCAATATCGGTCACCCCTTACCATCAGAGGAGACTTGTCGAACAAGAGTTCCAGCCCTGTACGAAGAGGAAATATCGAGGGTGCGAGCCATTGTGAAAGAAAAACCGATGTTTCTGATCGTTGATGAAGCAGACATGTCCAGTCAGAAATTTGTAAATGTTATTGTTGGAATTCTTGAGAAACCTAGTGAGACGTTCTTATGCGAATGTTTGCCATTGACTACATCACCTGATTCTGGTGAAATAGTTCGCCTGGTAAATGATGTGATACCATTCCTGGGATGCAACCGTTTTGATGTCTGTTTGCTGTTGACTGACGCAGCTCCGTACATGATGGCTGCAGCTCGGACTCTTCGTGTAATCTATCCACGCATGTTTCACGTAACATGTGCCGCTCATCTGTTGCACAATTGTGCAATGAAGGTTCGTGCACATTTTGACAACATCGACGCTTTGATAGCCCGAGTCAAGGCATCTTTGGTGAAAAACAAATCGCGGAGAAGACTCTTTGACGATATCGGGCAGCCACCAGCTCCTGTAGTCACGCGCTGGGCCAGTTGGATTCATGCTGCGGTGTATTACGCTGACAAACTTCCAGAGGTTCGTGCAATTTTTGAAAGTATAGAAGGTAGTGGTTTGTTAACGACGCGTGTGAAAGATATCCTGCAAGACCATTAGCCAGCAACTTGCTTACTATCAAAAATTGTTATCATCAGTTGGCAACTTTTGTGGATAAATTCGAAAGTTCATCCTTCACTATCGCTGAGGCTTTCGACCAGTTGCAAGCCATGAATTTTGCAAATGACCCTTGTGGTGTTGGACAGTACATAACAAAGCGATTGAGTGCAAATGACATGTCGTCCATTGTTGGTCTCACACGGCCGGAGGTGTCACCAAGCATTTATGGATTGTTACAGAAGTGTCAGCCCTCGACTGCTGCGATTGAACGAAGCTTCTCTATGCTTAAGAAACTACTAGCCAAGGACAGGAATTTTAAACCTCATAACGTGAGGCAGTTTCTTGTTTTATATTACAATGGTAAGTAAATGACAATATTTTGACTATGATTGAACTAGTCGTTTTACAATAAAAAATAAATGAATAAATCAATGGTTCTAATCAAACTGCATGGAATCATAAGCGTTTTAATGTCGCACGGGTACCTATCCCCTCATCTTCCAAAAATACTTTTTTAGAAATCACTACCATCATTGGTTTGTCCCCCCTTGGTGAGATCCTAGGTATGCCCTGTATAAAATGAATGGTTGAAACTCTCTAAAAATGGTTAGGTCTATAAAGTCAATTTTTCCGATTTTTAAAGTCAACTTTTCATTTTTTTAGGTCAACTTTCTGGGGGCCCTAGTAATTACACATTCCCCATGTTTTAACGGCATCAGATCAAGTGATTTTTGACTCAGTGCAGCGCGTATGTACGCGGGTAGAAGAATAGAATGTCCTTAACCACAGATGTTTGGGGTGTTCCGTAATTACGCGTGGCATGTCACCTAGTGTAGTTTACGGATGTTGTCGATGAAGTATGAATTTAGCCATATACCTTGCCTACAAGAATGTACGATCGAGGTCAGACGGTACGCGGTCCTCTCTTGGATTTATAGCCACTGTAACTCTTCAAGGAGTGGAGTACCTAGGCATTGAGAAGCGACTATAGCTGTAAATAATGCGTGCAGATGCATGAAGTACAGTTTACAGTCGACAAAGCTGAGGCAACCCATTGAGGCTAGAGATGCAGCAATCCAGGAGAGACAACACGAGGGACTGGATCAGGCAGACGAGTCTCAGAATGACGGAATGAGCGTATCTGACGCAGCATATAAAGGCACATTAACACTTTTAGTCACAAGGGTGTTGAGACTCCATACTCAGAGTCGAAGAAAGCACAAAGACATCTGATTCTAGTTAGAGGCGAAGATGAGTGCGTGCCAATGAGAATGGGATCTCGAGGAAGCACATAGGCCCTACATGCTGTTTTCTTTCGCATGATAATCAGTGTCGACTTGTCCGAGTTCAGTTGGAGTCGATTGTAGGAAAATAGCTGTCTGCCACAACTACCCAGGACGTTCATTGCACGTCATCGCTGTATTATTGTCCCAATGTTCACTCAACATCTGCGAAGAGTTGCGGTTGAGTGTTCACCTTAATAATGGGTAGATGGATCGAGCAGTGTAGCAGATTTAGCTCCGGGGCTCAAAAGGCTGTGAAACTGATGAATCATTGAGAAGAATGCTGACGAAAAGTTTTGCTGATTACATTAAAACAAAAGGTTAGATAATTCCTAGAAAATTTACCTTTTCAGTAAAATTTTACGACCATTTAAGTGTCAAGTTTCGACTATTGGTTGGTTCGCAGGATCGGCTAATGGTTCCATGTTCACCACTCTCCTCTACAAGATATCCGTTTTGACCGGACATGAATAGGTAACATGGTTTTGTAATTTTTACTCCCACTAAGATGACTGCGACCCATTTTGACCTTATATATCAATTTACAACCTGATAAAAAAATACAACTTTGTCAAAGCTCGTTTATTAATGACGTACAAAATTCAATGACGTCGATATCTCTGTTGGTTCACGGTCAAATGCGTAGACGCTGGAATGAAAAAGAGCATTCTAAAGGTCTGGATTGGTGATGAATCGATTTCCTTCTGAATGTTTCCCATGATAAATATAACGGCTTCTTCCATACGCTCCTGTAAGAGAAAGCTCAGAATCAGCTGACTTCCAAACATAAAATGCACGACGAAATCACGTGCAACAGTTCACACTGGCGAACTTTCATTCAGCGAGATGTTGGTGGTTGAACTGTAGATGAAGCTCATTATGATGACTTGCCAGGTCAATGTAAATCACACCTCATATCATGCTGCCACATGACATAAATAATATTAACAAACGTTTATTGATCAAAAAGCCTCAGTTATCAGAATCGTGAGGCTTACTATAGACAAATTTGATGCAAAAAATTAAATCGGGCTAAACAATTGAACATGAACAAAATAAGTGTCAGACAAATTTGAACTCATGACTGATTAGATAACGGTGTGAGAAGAATAGATCCTCGAAATATATACGATAGTCGGAATACGAACTGAATAATGATGAAATACATTAATTTCAGCATGAAATAGCTGATTATCAATTTTGATAGGTAAGAAATCGCCTGTGAATTTGGTTGTGTTGTATGATGCTTATTTCCGAAGGCATGTCGGAGAAATTTCAGCCAGTTAGAACTTATCCTAATTTGGTTTTTAAGTATCTATCGCTCGATTCGTAGTCAAACGTTTATTAAAAATTACAAACTCTCTAATGAGAAGCATGGGACTAAGTAAAAAACATTGAAAATCCAATTAAAAACAATGAAGCTCAATCTTCATAGCATCAGCCTACATGACCGAACATCTTGGAGAAATGCCATCAAGGTGGAGTCTGGTGGACCAGCATTCGACGACGTCCAACCATCCCGAAGCGGTGAAAAGAAGACGTTAAACGTGGAGTGGGTGAGTAGCTTGCTCGCACCCCTCTTGAGAGTATTGTATTGATCAATGACAGTGGTCTGGGGAAGCCAATTCCAAGGTTGAAGGTGAATTAATAGTATCTGTGACTTACCAGTAAAAGTTTTTACAGTTTGAAGACATGTACAGGGAGACAGAAACTTCGCGACACAGTCGTAGCCTCGGTGTGTGACAAAATCGTGCGGACTGTGCAGAATAAAGCGACGAACGTGCTTTGACACTGTTTCGGTGCTCAGTTACTAAGAAGAGTGCATCATTCAACCTACCACTTCGTGTTTGTAATTCACATCTGGATTCCTATCTCGCATGGACATAACATATTCCGAAGATTTGAGTTTGTCAAGTACTCCTACGTGGAGGTCACAGTCAGAAATGGACATTTAAATGTCATGACTGCCATAAGCATGGTCGGAAATGGCACTAATATCATTCATAATGGAGAATCTAAGGCTGCTACTATACTATTTGTCCCGAACGTAGAAAGGTTTGCTGGTTTGACACATGACTGCAAGCCATTTTTTACAGAGTTTGCATGTAAATTGGTAAACAACAGAACGGCTATCACAAGCATAATGATCATTAATTGAGGCGAACATCTCACAAATAGAAACTGATTCCAAAGCTGCGCCATGAAAGCCTTTCACAGTACATGCACGTTCTAAGCTCACACGATAGCATGTGAGTGCATTGGCTCTACGTGTACATCTGGAGAACATCTTAGGCTTGTGTGCGCATTCATTTGCTGCACAGTTGCTTCGACCGAAACAGTGTCTGGAGAAGACACTAAGTGAAGCAATATCCTGTCTGACGGGGAGAGGCTATACAACTCTTCAACAAGTTTTCGATCCATACGATTCTTGACACACTTCACAACCCGTTTAAGGAGGTTAATATCTACGGTTACAGCGCGGGCCACAGATGGCAACAACACTCCATCAGTAGACGGATAGAGGACTCTTAGAAATAGCAGACATTCTGTGGGGGAAGATCGCCTCTGGTATGATAGATGCTACACCAATTCTCTGAGTTGACTGATTGCTCATTGACTGGATATGCGGCTTCGATGACAAGTCCTTCTTAACTGTTAATCCAAGGAAGAAGATGGAATCCTGCTCTCTGGTCATATTATCTGACATCTTGATGTTGGTCATCATCTCCTTTAAGCCGTAAGCATAGAATACTCTCAGTTTTGAAAGATTGAAAGAAACAACCATTTGGTGCCACATTCGGAGACCCTGCGTAGTTATCTCCATATTTGCTTCAGAGTTACATCATGAGTTGAGAAGTCTGGCTCTGGTTTTTAAATTCGAATATTGCCTTGTTTTTAGTCTATAGAAAGTTTAAGTAACGTTCCCCAGCAACTTCTTTGCCACTTCTCCACCGCTTGAAATGCATTAAAATTTCCATTCTATATGTAATGCGGATTTTGTGGCTAGTGGTCCTTTGGTTCACAAGACAGACGCTGAAGCAGATATCACTGCATAAATTGGACGTGAAGACTGTTTGAATAGCCTTCTCTAGCGCTCCGTTGATTGCGAGTTCGCTTATCATTAAATTCAAGGGGTCACCTCTACTTCTCAATAGAATTTTACTCTCTTCGCATATTCAGCGTTTCCAAAGTAAAATCTCTGAGAATCCGCGCAGGCCAAGTAAATCCGTGCAAATGGACCCTAACCCCCTCTACATTGCAGTTTTAAGACCATATTTGTGATTTTCTGGATTTCATTTTATTGCACATTCTAAAATGAATCCTACATAGTGATGTGCAACTTTTACTTTCAGTCTTAAGTAGACCTTCGATGGAACCTGATTGGGTCACTATAACTGTTTCTATTAATAGGATCAACATATTGCAACTAGTAGTAAGCTTACTAGTAGGTAACTATAAACAAAGCGTAGTGTAGTAGGTACTGTATTTTCAGTAATAATCAAAGACTTCACAAAACAAAATGAACAAGAAACTATTCCGGTACCAATATCTCTCGAGTCAAGTGGCATGGGAATGTGACTACAACAAAGCAACTTGCGTCCAACTGGGAACGTTGCACTCTTGCATCCGCGATTTCGCATAAATAATTTCACTGTCAGAATAACGTTAAAGTTGGGATCCTGCAATCTGTTGCGGTCTGTGGTCAAAATGCGCTTCATCGAGCTAAACAATCTTTCAGTGTCAGCGTTGCTATGAGGTAGAATAATGCAACTTTTGGCCAGTGCACTCAAACTGTGGTAGGCATCCTTCGAGGCTATCTGTTTCCAAAATTTGGGCAGGTCGACTTCCTCTGTGTCAATTTCTGCATCGCTACGAAACTTGCGCCATTCAAGAAGAAGTGCGTCGGCGTCGCAATCGAAATCAATTGGGATTTGACGTGAATGAGATCTTCTTCCGCAACATTTTGCCTCTGCTTCGGATCCAAGAATTTGCAAACCCTCAGAAGACGTTTACCAATAGGCAAGTAATGGATCAAAGATCAAAGGAGCTGGCCATAGAACAGACGAACTCGTTGAAAAAATAATGCACGTTGTGCTGCCGTAAGATGGTCGTTACGAAGAGCTTCTCTAGCTTTCCCGCCAATCAGCACATTATCATCCGATAGTTGTTCAACATTTGGAACGTTATAGAATTCATCTTCATTCATCACCTTGTCAACATGTTCTTGTCGAATAAAGGAACAACAGACGTCCGAAATGATCGATATCATACGATCGTAGATCAAATGTATCACAGGAGTTGACGTTTGAAAGAAGATCTCGAAGTCTTTCAACGTTTTCAGGGCGAACAGCACAAAATGCATATAAAGGGGAGAAACGGCGGAATCTAGGAATTTCCGTACTCTCTTAACCCGTTCCTTTTTCTGCTCCGAAGCTGGCAACGATGAGAAGAATTCAGATAAAGTGGGAAGCAACTCCAGAAACCGCTGAACCACTTCATAAATTTGAAACCATCTAGTCTCCACTCTACGCAGAAATTTCAAAGATTCCAAGTCCATCATTTTCTGAATTTTTATGAAAGAATTGGCGGCTTTGGCATACCGTAGATAGAAAAATGTATCATCGATAGCTTCTTCAAGCTCCTCGCCCAGTCATGACATCGCTTTCTTCAAGATGGATATGACGCCACCTTTCTGGCCACGCATGACGTTGGCACTATCCGACATGACAGCGATACAATTTAGCAACGGTATATTTCTTGATACTAGCTCTTCTTTGATAATATCCGCCATCGTTTGAGCAGATGCCTCTCCTAGGGAGTGAATGGCAAGAAAGTCGATATAAACTTTCGAAGTGTCGGAGTCGAAATGGCGAATTAGTATGGCTAGCCACTTTCGGGAATAATCTATCGAGCCTTCGTCCATTAGAATACAGTATCGGTCAGTAAAATTGGGGTTCAGAATATCTTCGTCAATGCGCTTCGCAATGCCAAATGAAGTCAAATACGAAGCCTTCTGCCGTTTTGCTTTCATTGCTTGCAGAAGGTCCAGGGTTTGAGTCTGTCCGCCTCGGGAGGTGTTACCGCTCTCACTAGAGGTTACTAGCCCTAACCTGGTGAGAGTTGCGAGTCTGTGAAGGTTCCCCTACCCCTAGCTTGCTAGGATGGCTTCGTGCCTTGGGTGTGCCAGAGATGAGCAAAACATTATTATAAAACAGCTTTGGATTCTCGAAATGCATTTGCGGAAATTTGGTACTTGAAAATAATCGGAAATTCACTGACGAAACACAGAGTTCCTACTACAAATCTGAAATCCGGATCGTGCTATTTAATCGATTAGGATATTCGCGCACAAGCACTGTGTGTAACTTACCTCTCTGACCTCGACCTTGAGGAACTGAATCTCCATTACCGGTGAGAGGAGTAAAGACAGAAGATTCACCATTTGCAGCTCCGGACTTCGTTATATTACTCCGTGCACGTACAACTCGTAGATATTGACCTCTTACAGCTGCTTCTTGCCTCTCTGCTGCAGTAACAGACGCAAAATCGAGGAATCGAAGCTTAGGAAGGAAGTAGATAATTTTTATACTAAAAATAGTAAATGGTGATCTCAGGAGAGCGAAAATGACCTAAATTGGAAAACAATCACATACCGATAGCGTTTATAATCATCTTCATCAAATTTGTCCACTTCATCAGTTGGTTCGTCCTCCTCAAGAGAAGCAATGTGATCGTGAATGCTGTCTGGGGTAGCAGGGTTGCCAATAAGGCTGAGATGGGTCAAATTCGGACAACTCTCTGATATCACTTCTAAAAGGCGGTCAATATCGGCAATCTGTAACGGAAAATGCTAAGTCTGATGAAAAGCAACACTCAATGAAAGTTTGAGCGAAACATAGATTAACTTAGGACATTGAAATTAGAAAACCTGTCAATAGGAAATGATAGGAAATGTGGGATCATAATCCGGATTCTTCCAACTTGATACGGATTCAGTGACCCCACAAACAACATAAAACAGGTATCTAAGGGCTTTGATTAATTGAGAGAATTTGTCGATAGATACAAGGATACGAGTAGAAAGTAGGCGTCTGAGTAAGGAACGTCAGCTGGAGTTTTGTTGGTGGATTGATCAAAACAGACCACTTAAAGGACCCGCCACACCTGATGTATCAATACACGATGGTAATTCCGGAACACTCATTCATCAAATTTTGATAGGAACTTATTTTCTTTCGGAAGATGGGCGCAAATATGTATGATGATCTTGAGCATTTATTAGAATTATGAATGCCATGTTTTGTGACTGTGTGTTCATGCCCATGAGAATTCGATACTTGTTTGATCAATGTACGATACTTTAAAACATGATATTGGCTCGCGCTCTTACTCTCCTTTTTGTTCAATTATTTACTGAACGCACAATGTCATAGTAACATATAATCTATAGAATTCATGGAGACTGGATATGAGAAAGGAGGTATCAAGTTGTTGTTAACTTTACGTATTGTTTTATTAATCAATACTGTCATGTTATGATTTCTTTCAATAAAGACACGAGTGTGGATACAGTATCCTCGATTGCATCTTTTGAAGAGCATCGTTGAGCTTCCATGCATTTCTCTCAACTTTCGGAACATAAAAATGCATCATTAGTTGCGGATCATCCAGAACAACGTTCTCAATATAATCGCTAATCATTTTCAATGAAAATAGTTAATAACGAGGAGCTGCCAAATTTGCCATTGCAATTTGTTTAGCTTGTTTAGTGAAATGAGAAAATTATTTTCTCACGAACGACTCCAGAGGCGACGGATCGGATGAACGATGCGTTATCAAATTTTTAGAAGATGAAAATGTCGCAAAAATCAAAAAATGAAATAATTATTTAGTCTCTACCGGTTTCAATTGGCAACAAGATAACAGATTGACCAATTTTTTTAGAATAAAATATTTTATATTTCTCCTGATGAAGATTGGTCAATCTCTGTCATCTTGTTGCCAATTGAAACCGGTAGAGACTAAATTATTATTTCATTTTTTGATTTTTGCGACGTTTTCATCTTCTAAAAAAAATTCTTTTAGCTTGCCCTTTTAACACACCATCTATTGCTCAGCTGTCTCAAGAACAGTCGTAGTAATTCTTCAAAGTCGAATCTGACAAAAATAGGATTACTCATTTAATACCCGTGAAGCGATTACACAACAGATCATGTACTGTACACCATGTACTATATACACAACGGCAAAAAGATTGAAGCCCATAATATTATGGGTTTTACTGCGTTTATTCGTTCTACGCATTGACAGCTTTTGGTTTTGATTTTACTCGAATAATTTTTTAGGGTGTGACACATAGCGCTCAATTACAAATTATGTGACTATTCCATAATTGCATTTGCAACATCTGGCAAGAACTATAACACGATAGCGTCTTCTATCAGTTCAGGCTCTGGATGGTTTCCACAGGGTTACTAGGTCTTATCAAGAATTCGAGAAATAGAGCAGATAAAAAGAACCAATAGAGAAGATGGAAGTTCGCCTTCAAACTAAGGATGCGTGTTGAGAACCCAGTCATAGATGGTGATATGAATGTTTGTGAGACTGACAAGGTGAGAGAATCATAGTCTGGTCAGGTTTCCATGACGGTGGTAACTAACTTATTTGTACCAACATGACTGGAAACGTCTACAAAAACATTTTGAAAATCACCTTCCGTTTGACCATCAAACTTTCTGAGAAGCCAGCAATCGGGTGCTGATGGATGATAATGCAGCACTGGAATGCAGCCGCGTTATCAATAATTTCAAAGATGGATTAAATTCGAACATTGTACTGGTCCAAAAAGCTCACCTAACACGAACCCCATTGAAAACATAAATAATATCCTGAAGACGAACGTGGCTCGCAGGAGCTCCAGTCATTTGTAGCAACATTGTATACATCTTATTTAAGAAAGGGCCCAAAGTTTTCGAAAAATTGTTTCAGAATCTGGTGGAAAGTTCGGGCTTGCTTTTCGCGAATGGCTGCTCGAGTGCAAATTCAAAACATGGTCCACAAATAATTGCACCAGTTAATAAATTCTAGATATTACGTAGCACATGCTTTTTTTCGCTGTCACGAATTTCGGACGAATCACAACATAAGTTCAAATGACGATAAAACAATTTTCTAACAAAATCTAAGAGATTTCAATTTCTTTGGTGTTGTGTGAATAACAGCAAGAATGTCCAAGCTTCTAAAATAATGTATAGACAGTCTGGAAGTTCGAAAATTGACTTGCTAGCAGATTTACAGTCTAACCATGGACATCTATGGTCTGACAGTCTGCAAGAGTTCATTGCACAGAAATATCCATCGCACATTTTTTTTATTCAACTATATTTGTCTATATTGAATACGCAACAAGAATAGTACAAACATTCAAAGTAAAAAAATTCAAAAGTTTCCCTTTGACTCCTATCGGCCTTTATCACCATGACAGGGACCGCTGATGTGTTGCTGCCTGATTGTTCTCTCCTTGAGCGGCATTCCCAGAGGAATATCTCCATAGCCTGCACAAACGCGAAGCCACTGCATCAGCATAGGCGGTCTTCTTTGCAGCAAATGGAGATGTGCTATTCTGTTGATTGCCTTCTCGCGGCGAGTCTTCATCCACCAGATGAGGAAAAAATCATTGGGAGACAGCTAGCATACTGCACTTCTCGGCCCTTTCTTCATATTGCCGACGCTTTTCCTTTTCGTGGAAGCACTGGATGCTTGCATATAGGTGTTGAGACTTATGTGGAGAGAAAACACGGATATCCGTAAGTGTCTCATGGCATGGACTCCTAGATATTTTATACTCTAGATGTCTATGCCTTATGGAAACGATTGAAGCATATGATCATAGAAGTACAATAGAGGCGAACATGGAGGTAAAATATAAAAATATAGCCATCGAAGCAAAGATAGCCAACAATCCGACCTCTATGGAGGCAACAATTTTCTCCGCACATCATCAATCTGTGATGCAAAACTTGAGCTCTATAAATGTAAACATAGAATTCAATAAATCCTTTCGAAATTTAAACGTTAATTCAGGAAGAAATAGAGATTGGGAGCTTTACCAACATAATGCCCCCAAAAGGTAAGGGAAAAGAAAAGGGGAAGCAAGGAAAGAAAGGAAAAGATGCTGGGAAAGGTAAGAAAGCCAAGGAAGACAAGAAAGGAAAGTCCCCGAAGAAGCAGGTGGAAGAACCAGAATTACCGAAACAATTGACTAAACTGTGCACGACATGGGAAGATTTTCCACCGTTTTATTTCAGCAAATATCGATGCAACACATGCAAAATTGTCTTCAACTGTTTCACGCATTTCATCGCTCACAGCTGCTGGCGTAAATACTTTCTTGCCAAATTTGATTTGGCAGATACTCAAGTTTACATCTGTAGACATTGCTATCGTCTCTTTGGTGTCGAAGCTGACTACGCAACGCATGACTGTGGAAAATTAGAGCCGGAAGATATTCTCCCCCTTTATCTGGAGGATCATCTTGATTTTTACAAATTATGGCGACGTCGGGTGTTCCGGGAAACGACAGACCATTGGCCAGACACATTTTATCTCCTGCGATGTGGCACTTGTGGTCGACGTTACAAGACTCACCTATCATTTCTTATTCATTCGTGTATTGCAGTTCATGGACTTGCACTTACCAATGTCAACAAGCTATCTATCTGTCAGCATTGTAAACTCGTTTTCGGGACACATATGCAATTTAATGATCACGTTCAAACGATGTGTAATCCAGCAAAAGCCTTCCAGAGACGACTCTTAACTACGAGAATTGACCGTGCTTGTCAGCAATTCGTTCTCATGCGTCATCGTACTGAAGAGCAATTAGCAGATGAGCCTCCATTAAGAGACTGTCCAAACATTTGCTTCTATTGCGGCTATGAATATCCATCCATCATTGAATATCTAACGCATCCTTGTGTTGCTGGAGAAACTATTACTCCATTCGACCTTGAATTGACATTTCTCTGCCGCCTTTGTCATCGTATCTTCACCAATATATCAGTTTGTCACCAGCATATGCGATCATGTCCAACAAATGGCTTTTATTTCCTACGTTTTAGTCAAACAGAAATTAGTCTGGCACTAGAACGATATTCAGAAGACAATATAAGCAATGTGCACCACGATAAAAGGCCTAAAAAATTTCTTTGTAAAATATGTCACGAAATATTCCGTAACCTTCAACCATTTCTCAAACACGCTTGTCCAACACCAATGGGAAAAAGAAGAATATTCTACCAGCCATCCAGTCTCCTTGAGTTATATGTATGTGGCACCTGTTATTTGGTTTGCCTGAATGCTCTGGAAGCACAGATTCATGCCGATAAATGTCCTTTAAGCGAAGAACCAAAGTTGTTGTGGCTTCATCTTACAAAAGACGAATATCTGACAGCCCTCGAGCCATGGTGTCAAAAACCACGTGTTCTGGAACTCCCTATGAGTCTCTGTACTGAATTGGAAAAGCATGAAAGTAACATCTAAGATACATTGTATGTACTTCAACCATTTGCATAACAGTATTGTAAAGTATTTTTACGTAATTTAATTTTTCAGCTCATTATTAAAATGAATAATTCAATACATTTTGAATTATTTTCAATTTTTGGCCTATTTGAACTATATTATATTAAAACGTATAATATAAATAAAATCTATAATAAGTTGTAATGATAAACTGTAATAAAAATTAATCATTTTCGGCTTTGTTTTTTAATCGAGAAGTTAAATTGCTGGTTTTTCCTACGCAGTGCAACGTATTTATCTTCAATTGCATACACCAGTATATCACATTGTTTAATGAAAGAAAAAAATTGTCCTCCAATACTGATGCAAACTTGGATGTAAATAGCAATATATCCAGTATCAGTGGGTGAGTAATAATGCATTAACTGAGTATTAAATAATTCATGCAATTCAGGAAGGGGATTTGCGATGAGAGATACCAATGACCATTAATTACAGGTGTCATTAAGCAGAAACATCAGAAATCGTGAATTCCAAAATATTTCGACTTTTGCTCATTTATTGATTGAAAAATTTGTTGAAGTCGCATTAGCGTAATCCAACTTGGTTAATCACATCAATCAAAGAAATAGTCATCTGAGATCTTCATTCAATTTCAATTTAATTCTAGCGACAAAATAGCTGACTCGAAGCTAGGCCTGACTGTTTAGAAATTCACAGTAGGTCAAATCTCAATTTGCATTGTCTCAATTGCAAATATATTTAGAAGTGAATTGGAGTGTGTTAAAATTGTCATCCCTCTGCCATCAAACCAATGATCATGATCACATAAATTATGTTTAATTGAACTTGCCGAGTATGTGGGACGATATGAGGGAAAGAACTATCGTGGTCTTTCACATCGTCAATCCGAACATTCTCGAAGAGTTAGAGGCTATCAAATATAGCACCTCTTCTTCACATTTGCTCAAATCTAAACTGAAATGCATGAAGATATTAACAATAGGTTGTTTGCACGATATGGGATCTACAGCAAATCGATAAGATTATTGTCGTTGCCGAATAGATAAGAGCACTGCTTATGATAAATTTATAATACTCTCGTAGTCCATTGCTATGTGGTAGGTATGACACTGATATGGACTGAATTCATAAAATATCATGTTGAGTTTGAAGACGAGAATCAGCAGACAAACTGATGGACTAAAATCGGCGGTTTAAGGGTAAGACAGATCAAGTCAGAATTTCAGTACGTTTGAGGTTAACTCATTTCTTCAAAAGAATCTACTTCACTTACGATTCAATATCAAACTTTTATATATGAATTGAAACTTACAATAAAAATAGCGTCGGCCTAGGGACAAATCAGCGTAGCCATATGCACAATCAGAATGATGCCTTTCAGATCGGCTAGAATTGGATCAGGTGCCTCAAGAAAACTCTGAAAAACCTCGAAACCCTACAAACACATAATTGCTTCTTAATACTGGCGAAGTATTCAGCTAACAGAGCACTAATGAAACGACACATTCATTCTTTCCGCAACGGGCTTGTAGACATTCGCGCATGCATTTGTCATTAAAGTTTTTACAATGCAAACAGTGTTCGGAAAAGTGTGCTAGTTCCGAGTTTCAAGCTATGAGATTGTTTCATTATTCATGTCTATGGGTCATCAGAGCAGAGATCATCAGCTCGCCAACGGCTCAGTTAAACATGCATGTTCTTAGATATTTCAGTGTTTAGTGTGATGTGAGTAGACTAAGAAATGTTATGTCTCATGGTTATCGTCTACGACTCGGTGTTTTTCTATGATCTAGAATTTCCACTGTAGACTTCACATGATTTTCACAAACTGTAAGGAGTCTATCCTTTGACGAACGAGCAGCAATAAACCAAATGCTAATAAAGTCAAAATCTTACTGATTATTCAAATTTCATGAAGGCATTCAGATACTGACCTCTCGACCCAATGCACGCAACCCCACTTTTAAGTAGCTTAGAATTTCAATTGCTTCGATACAATCGATAACTTTGAAGTTTTCAGATCGGATTCCGATTGTTTTCGATTGGAACTCAGATCTGACGCTCATCCCAGATACATTGAACCGCTTTGGTATACATGCATTTATCGGAAAGCATGATGAATTTGATTTCCAACAAATAAACAAACTACCTACTTCTGAAAATTACAATAAAAACAATTGAAAAGAAGACGTTTTGAACATCTGTAAGACATCATTCGAAAGAGTGATAAGTGGGCTGCTTTTCAATATCTATAAGAAATGAATAAATTTCCGGGATGACTATATTCGGAAGGTGACCACATATATTGACTTCTGAACGTATTTGGAATTACAAAAAAGGACTTTTGCACTATATTTCGAAATGAAAGACGCACAACGATTACAAATATTCAGGGGAGAAGATAGGCAGTCAGCAAGAGGTAGCATCACTAGGAATCATTCGATGGATGAAGTTCTTTCCGATGATCGCTTTGGTGGTCGTTCTCTGCAGTCGATGCATCCTAGGTCTGCGGTTCCTGCGATGTGCTGCTTCCGGTGGTAGAAGTCGATGGAACACGTGCCCCCGGTGCTGCATTATTTTTTAAACATTCTTTTTTCACTTTCCTCAACTATTGAACTTACGTTCGCCGTTTTCTTGTAACCGTACCTCACTGTTCGCTTCAGATAAGGCTCTATCCTCCCCCTTTTTTCGTTTGCGTCCGTGAATCCCCGCCAGCTGGGAGCAGCATAAAAATTCTTTTTGGTTATCATTGTTGAGTTCATTTGATGTAATGAATGTTGCTTGGCTCCTCGACTTTTCATTATCTTCATCGCGTATATGCTTTTGCTGCATTTTTTCAATATCCTACTCACGTGGGCGTCCATATGCAGTTTCTGTGTGAAGGTGACATCGAGGATTGTGATTTGTGTAGCTCAGGAGGATGTGTAGGCTCCGTGTTGGTTCTGGGTCCTTGAAAGATTATTTCTTTCGATTTTGTTTCGTTGAGGTTTATATTTAATGCCCACTCCTTTATGTGTTGTAAATCGACTGTTGATGTATCGAAATTCTCCGGCGGTACAATCAGATATGTGTCAAATGAATATTTAATTATGATGTTGCCTGCGATGGGTGGCTTCAGGTCCGACAATATCGTGGAGAATGCATTTGATCCAATTACCGATCATTGAACCACGCCTGCATTGATGCCTGTAGCATGCGATCTTTGTCTATGCATCTTAGTTGCCTGCTAACGTGATGCATAAAAGTCAGCAATCCAATTGTAAATTTGGTCGGAGATTTTCAAATTGTCAAGGTTTTCAAAAAATTTTGATCTTCTCGCTGTGTCGAAAGCTTTCGAGAAGTCTAAGGAGACCATTCGAGCAGTGCTGTGATTTTCTAAAATTGCCGTTACTTTCATTAAAATTGTTATCAAGGCTGCTGTGGTGCCTCCTGTTGCTCGGAAAGCGTATTAATCATTGCACAGGCTGTTCCCGGTCGCGAAGTCGTGACAGAACTGGTGTTATCGAGATCGGTCGGAAATCGCTTGGTTTTTTGGTCGTATGATCTTAGGTATAGGGCTAATAAGAGCTAGCTCCCATCGCTCTGGAACAATCCCAGTTTGAAATGAAGCATTGAATAGCTTCGTGATCGGTTCGCATAAGTAGTCTGCTGCCAAGCGAATGGACCACGCTGGCATATGATCACTGACGGTAGATGTTTTCTTCAGTTTCTTTAGAGCCGTATGTGTTTCGGATACTTCGATGCATTTAACGATGTTAGTTGGTCCTTCTTTGCGCAAAATTTCTTCGTATAATTTATCGGTTGATGCTTCGGTGTAGTAGTCATTCACAATGTTTGCAGTTAGATTTATGTTGTTGTTAATGACTTTCTCTTTCTTGACAATATTACATATTTGTGCCCCAAATGTCGCTAGGTGTACTTGATTTCAGCTTTGTTGAATTGTTGGATATGATAATTTCGTTGATCTTGCTGCTGATGATGTTTGCTTTACTCAATTTGCCCTCACTTCTTCATTTTTCGTAGCAACCTTTTAACGCAAGGCGTCACAAAAGTTGGGTCTCTTGATGCTACAGTGATTATTTTCGACGGGAAGTAACTATCCATGACTGCTCCTAGAATCTGATAAAATTCATTTGCAGATACTAGAAAGTTGTTTTCGTGAAGATGAACCTCCAGTTTACTGCGCGACATGTCCTCGTGGAAGTGTGCGATATTCTTCGGATTTCTTACTCATTACTTTGTGATACTTGGTTTTGGGAGCTAAATCTGACATTTCTTCTGCATTTATGCCTATGATGCATTGATGGTCTGATTTCATTGTCGATTTCATAACTGTGACTTTCAACCTCAAGAGTTTGACTGATATCTTTTCTGTCTAAATGATTATTTTTCGTTGTTGTCGTCTTAGCGATTTATAATAGGCCAGTTGATTCCATAATTTTTCTGCTGTCTAGTTCGTTGAAGTCCCCAGCTATTATTATCGTATGAGTGGGGTCTGCATCGTTAATATAATCCACTGCTGAAGTCATATAATGGATGTTTGATATCGCGCTTTTGGTGGGTGATAGATCACTCCAGCTACATATTGTCGTTGATTGATGTTAGTTGCAATCCATATTGCTTCATGCTCTGACGGTATTTCTAGCATTTCGTACATCAGGTCATGTTGAATGATTAGTGCAGCTTCTCCTCATTTTCTTATATTTCTGTCTTTTCGTATAATTTCAAACCCTTGTATGCTCATCGGCTGGTTCGTCGTGATGCTGTTTAAGATGTGTCCCTGCAATAAAAGCCATGTCAATTTTGCATCCAATGCATGCGGTTTCGCTAATGATGCCACATTTAGCACATAGATGTTTGGCATCTCTCGTTTTCTTTTAGTCTTCGGATCATGATTGGTCAGCCTGTTTAATTGTCGCATGGCTTTGCATGGTTCACGCTCACGATCACATTGCTTACAAATGCTCCAGGTTTATGTGATATTGAAGTGATATGTACTGGCATCAGTGCATCCCTAGGGCAGATATTAGGATTGATGGTAAAGTCTTGGCTAGCTTGTTTGTCAGACTCATTGCTGCGGCTTAATCCTCGTTTTGCGAGTCTTTCACGTTTCCATTGACGCCTCCCTGTTCCTGCACGTCTCTTTCTCTTTCTTCCTCCTCTTCTGGTTCTCTTCCTTTCCATCGGGTTAATGATGAGAGGGCTCAAGCAGGGAGCATGTCCGCCGTTGCTCCTGCGAGTTGTAGTGGGCATTTGCATGTATTACAGGAATTGAAATTTTAACGCGGGAGGAGAAAAAAAGTCGCCCGATAAAAGCCTCCTTGCTCGCGAAGAGGCAATGGATGCCTACTTACATGTAAGCAGGGTCCTTCGACCTGGTGCCACCCCTTTCTTCAGCCAGACCGTCTACATCTAAAACTGTTTGCCCAACATTCATTCAGTCCCTTGGCAGTAAGTACGCCGTGAACGTGGGGTTTTCTGTCTGGGTATTCTTTCATAGCCTCTGATAATACGAAAAAATGTGAGAAAATATTTGCCCTCTTTGCCATTTGCCGTTGATTGCATTATATGGTCGCATTGTTGTCAACGCCGTTGTTAGAAGTCCTAAACTTGCACGCACGCCGTTGACGCCGTTGTTAAAGGTTCCAATCATCCACCGTTGACCTTCGGTCGTAGCCCTGACCTGGGGGACACGATATACCCCGTGACACTGGGTCCTTGTCTGAAACTTAACCATTGCTCACGCGGCACTCACTCCCGCGACGTGGACGCGCCGGACAAGAATTGTCACTGTATGGATTAGAGAAGATAGCTCTTACCATCAGAAATTAACTGTCATTCTTCACTTAATGAGAGACGCAAGACGTACTTATCGGTGCTCATGATTTCATATTTTTTAGTTGATTTTGATTTTGTTGAGATTTTGGGCTGTCACTTACGAAAGCCATTACGGATAATGAAATAAATATGACGGTCTCAAAAATGACATTTTAGTGGCTGCATATCATGCACAAAAACTGCTCGAATAATGAAAATGTGTGTACAATGAGAAGACAGCATCAATAAACATTTGCTTACCCAATTCACTTTCTACTTCATGATATGTAACTAGAAATCATAATTAGTTCAAGTATGGTCATTTAAGTGGCAGATCATTAAAAAATCATGATTGTCTCAAACTTTTGAGGGCAACGATGAAGTCAAATAAAATTCTTGTGATATGATAACTTTTAATTCAGGTTTGTATTTGCAGCAATATCATGGAAAGAAATAAGTTTTATTGATTCGGAAAATTTCCCATATTATGCACAGCAAAAAAGTATAAAATTATCTAAAAAAGATCTTACAGAGAAATGCAAAGTGATAAAACATTTTGCAAGATGCTCTTTGTTTTTTTTGTTTGAGCATTTTGCCAACAACACATTCGCATAAGAGAAAAGACTGATTATTAATCACGTTATTTCTATCATATTCAGTTAGTTTCTGTTTTTATCACTGATTGATGGAGCATCGCGCTGACGAATTGCTTCCTATTTTTGTAACACAGGGAGTGGATCTTGATGCCATTATAACTTTGAAACAAACGGCAATTTGATGACATTACGACGCTATCTATATATGTTATGGATGCATTCTCTGAATGTCTAACATGAATTTAAATTTAGACTTGTAGCTAAAGGTTTGCATAAAAAAATTCACCTCTTTCGCTGTGTGAAAAGTTTTACTGCTGACTAACATCTCCGAATGAAACTCATATAAAATATAAGATTACAACTGATTCATCATCTACACGATATTATGTTTTCTAAAAGTAAAAATGAAAACCAAGCTTCTCAAGTACTATTCTCTACTATTTGAGAAATCGTTGATTATCACAGATAAGAATCAAATGAGAAGCATGCAAGTTAATTGTCGCAGCAGCTATGTATATGTACATGCCTTGCATGCACTACCGGCAACTACGAAAGATGAGACACTAGACACAAACAGACGCAGACAACTCTGCAACTCGGAAGTAATGTGACTTATTGTCAGCTAAATGTATAACAGATAAAGAGAGTTCCGTTAATTCTGATATTTCGGTTATGTATGCAAACGTTCGTTCTTTGCTCAACAAAATGTTTCTTTTTCGTCAATATGTGTATGAATTTAAGCCTAAGATAATATTTTTAACTGAAACTTGGTGTCATCCTGAACTCAGTGACAATTTCCTTAATCTAATCAATTATGTATTTTTTAGATGTGACCGTCAAAATGGCAAAGGTGGTGGTGTGTTGATTTATGTACACAATACCTTAGCAGCATCTTTCGAGAATAGTTATTCTATTGATGATACTGAGATTGTTTGTTGTAGTCTCTTAAATGCTGATAACTCGACTACTGGCACTGTTTGTGTTTACCGTCCACCTCATAGCGACATTGATAACTTGTTTGAGTTACTTAGCGATTATATTGTTAATAAAAGTCATAACCATTTTTGTATTGTTGGAGATTTCAATTGCCCAGATGTCAGATGGAATGATGATGATTTTGTTTCTTTGAATTCCCCAATAATTGAATGGTCACTCCTTAATGGTCTGATACAGCATGTTTTGGTTCCTACTCGTCCTGCCTCTAATAACATTTTAGATCTTGTATTTACGACGTCTTGTACTATGGTTGATGATGTTTGTGTGCTCGAAAATTTTGGTTCCTCTGATCACGCGATTCTTAATTTTACTATCAATGTGTCATTATTAAAGAAAAATATTTTCCAACCTATTGTACCGGTTTATCATAAAGCTAAATGGAAATCGTTTGTGAAAAATATTGTTGAATATGATTGGTACCAAGACATGTATAACGATAACAGTAACGATGTGAATTCCTTATGGAATTATTTTTCTACGTCTTTGTCATCAATTATGAAAAGTGTTGTTCCATTTAAACCGAAAACTCCTTGGAAACCTGAACATTCAAGTCGTGTTAGAAGTGCTATTCGTTATAAGAGGAGATGTTATGCAATTATGAAAAAATTGTCTACCAAATTAAACATACTTCAATATTTTTTCTCTGAAGAAAAACTTAATGAAGCCACAAAGCAATCCATCTTGGACTATGAACGCAAGCTTTCACTTCATAACCGCAAAAATCCTAAAATGTTTTGGAAATATGTCAACCACAAATTAAGACTGAATCAATCTCCGTCATGCTTTACTGATCAAAGTGATAGCAACTTATATAGTGATATTCAGATTTCAAATGGTTTTAACAATTACTTTTCATCGTCGTTTGTTGAGAGTGGTAATTTGGATTTGGCCGATACTTCAGTGACTCCATCATTCCCGGACTACATCTATAATATCTATTTCGATTCAGACTCTATCATGAAGGTAATCGCATCTTTACCCAATAGCATGACTACTGATATTGACGGCTTTTCATATTTTTTGATCAAAAAAGGCCTACGGCCTCTTGCGGAGAAGTTATCCATTTTATTCCACCATATCATCTCGTTTGGCGCGATACCTAATGGATGGTCAACTGTCATTGTTACACCTTTATTTAAGTCTGGTAATAAATGCTCAATCCGCAATTATCGACCAATTACCATCTCATTTTTTTCTGTCGGTTAATGGAGCAAATTATACGTCAACAACTATACGATTTCTGGAATTATCTTGTTCTATTTAAGCCGACACAACATGGTTTCTTGTCCAAACGTTCCACTGAAACGGCAAGCCTGACATTTTTTGATTACATAACGAAAAGCCTTGATAGAAGCTGTCTAGCTGATGTGATTTTTCTAGATTTCAACAAGGCGTTTGATTGTATACCTCATGAAAGGATTTTATATAAACTTAAGAATGCTGGTATTGATGGTCATCTTTTTCGTTTTCTTAAGAGTTGGCTTACAACTCGTGTACAGCGTGTTTCTTATAATGGTGTTCTTTCTGATGCAATTACTGTGACGAGCGGTCTTTTACAGGGCTCTGTACTCGGCCCATTACTTTTCTGTCTTTTTGTCAACGATCTCGATGATGAAATTCATAATAATGCATTAATCAAGTTCGCGGATGATATAAAGCTATACATTGCCTGGCCAAAAACATCTGATCATCTATTATTTACTGATTCATTACAACGTGATCTCACTGGTCTACTGAATTGGTGTACAGATAATGGACTATCCACAAATGTATCTAAATCTGGAGTTATGCATCTCGGTAAATCAAATCCAAGAGTTGAATACCATATCCTATTTGACAAACTTCCTACTGTCTCAATTTACAAAGATTTGGGCCTTACCTTCTCTAATACCATGGAATTCAGTGCTCATGTGAACATCATTGTTAATAAGGCACGAAGAATGCTCGGACTTATCAATCGCTCGTTTAATCATATAGATTACCGTGTCATTTTGAAGCTTTACTTGACGTATGTTCGACCTATCCTTGAGTTTGGTTGTCTTGTATGGAATCCATATCGGAAAAAGTACATTGATGAAATCGAAAGTGTACAGAGAAGAATGTCAAGATCGATTCGATATATGAAAGATTTAGCATACCGTGACAGACTAAACAATCTCGGCCTTTTGTCTCTGAACGCTCGTCGTTTAAGATACCAATTGATATTTCTTTTTAAGATTATTCATGGACATGTTGATGTTAACTTTGATGACTTTTTCACATATTCTGAAAGTAGTCATTTCTTACGTGGTCACACATCCAAGATTCGAACTGAATTGTCATTTCATGATTATCGCACAAAATTTTTTTCCTGCAATGTTATTCCGTATTGGAACTTACTCTCTGAAGAAGAGAAATCTGTGAGTAAGTTGACTCAGTTTAAGAAATGTATCACTTGCATGTTTACACGCCATGACATTTGGTAGTACCCTTTTTATTTCTAACATGATAAACATTTGTCGACTGCCCTTTGTGGCTATGTATTTGTTCATCCAAATACAATTATTATTATTATTATTATCTGCGATACTTGACATTGACCTAATCGAAATGCTGCAATTCCGAAAAGCGGTTGAATAGCTTATGTATTTTATAACACACCGATGTCTCGGTTCGACATTTCTTGTCCCACAAATTAACACAAAAAGGTTAAAACAATTGCATGTGTAAAGCGGTCTATCTTCGTGACGCAATGCATCTAAAGACCGAGGTTTGTTGTCCATTGGTTGAGAAGTCAAGTCCAAGAGAAAATTCGGACACAAAATAAGCTCATACGGACGGGGAACCCAAAAAAGGTTCAGTGCTTTCGCAAGCTTGTTCTGCGGCATTCAACTCCTTTGTAGTGTAAACGTCAAGTTACATACTAATAAAAACTATTAAGCTAAATGAAATAGTGATGGAAATGCGTGAATAAATGTGTGAGCAAATCAAAGGCGTGTCCACAAGGGAGAGCGCGATAAATAATTAAAATTATACGACGATGGCATGAGCAAAAAGTCCGAATCCAAATGAATTCTCTCCCGAAGTTTTTATGCAGAGATATTCAAAAAGCATTTTTTGCCGACTTTTCGGGTCCTGCCAACAAGACTGCAAATACTTTCTCTGAAATCAAGCCATTTAACATGATTCGTCCATTATCTACTGCACGGCATCGAGTTAGACAACACAGCATGCCTCAATTAAACAGCGAAAATAGTGACCGAGTTAAGTTACATCCATCATTTACCAATTGACATGCCGGAATTAAAAGAATAATCTCATTCATAAATTGTAAAGTGTTTTATAATATATAATATATCATAAATACGAACAACTTCCATAAAATTGGACAAACATATTCATGAACAATGCGTCTTTTCTAATCACATTTTTCATGTAGGCTACAAGTAGTGTAGCATACCTAAGAAAGACGCACAAAGTGAAGTCAATATCCTGGAGTGTCAACTCATTTACTATAAATGCAGGATTTAGCCAAGTTGTCATCATCTATTACGTTCTCGACTGACCTTCAGAATTTTCCTGCGCCTCATTTCTCGCATAAAATGTATTTGAATATAACCTTAACATGCCACAGTTATACAGTCTTTCACTGACATCGGTTTCATCAGCAAATTCGTCACCATTGTGCATCCTTCAAAAAAATCCATGATATTTCCCTTCAACGGTTTATTCTGATGTATAAATTCAGTCGCTGGAAAATTGTCCACTGTCTATTTTTGGTGTGTGGACATTGAGTGTATGATTAGCACTGCGTGTGTGCATCAACAACACGAAGTCACACACCAAGCACATATTCGATGTGGTCACTGTTTTCGTCTCAATCTCTCGAGATCACAGCGCCATCCATCTGTGCCGTGTCGGTCTATCCACAATATAGAAATTGATAACAATAAAGTCTCTACAATGGAAGTAAAGCTACATACAATGCACAATAGTGGCACAAAAATCGTACGCATCTTCACTTAGAAACACTTGTCAACGACTGCGTCATATGACTGGAGCCAGTCACATGTGTAATTATAGGCTTTCCATTGGTGGTTCATGCCCAAACTCCAGTCGTGCCGCGAACTTGAGTCAAGACTCATTCTATAGTCAACTTCAGATAAACAATACATTTCTATGTTCCACAACGAATGCCGAGTTATAATTCATGCAAGCCTCCGTTGCAACAGAGATCCTTAGCTTCTATCATCTACAGCGTTCCTCGTTAAAGCCCTCTAGTTTGTTGACACGTTGCTTGTCATGGAAGGGTTGCTCCACATCTGCTGATGCTTGAAGAATGCTTTTTACTTGGGTCAAATAGTAGCGACTTGTTATTGGCGGAGAATTCAGCACTGCGACACAGCTTTGCAGAGGTGCCCTTTGTACATCGAAAGATGATCCTCATCCCTTAAATTTAGATAGTTCTCGGAGGTTACATATGCATTCGGGGTAGTGCAAGAATACTCATCCCATATTCACTATTATGAGAACCAATGAGGTGATGAAAACTTGACGCACACCTGGCATGGTTGTCTTATCCACCCTATTGTACTGACAAGGAGAGGAACCGAATAGAGTTCGATAGACGCTCATAGCCATAAGCAGCACATGATTCCGTGAGTCTCATTTTGAGCCTCGTTCCCCGCAGGAACTCGCGCCGGAGCCCGGATTACATTCACTATGAATCTCGCTGGGAGATTATTCAAGTAAGGCGATGCAAGAAATTAATGCAGATGCTCACATTATTGCATTGATACCTGACATATTTTAAGAAAATTCAAATGGTGCAATTCATATATTAAATTGTGATTGTTTTGAGACAAAATCTCATGCCAAATTTGAAAAAAAAACTTCACCACCATTCATATGTCGAGATAAAGTTTTTCGAAATCAACCAAATTCAAAGAAAACTGAATGACGGAAAACTGGATCATGTTCAATGATTTACGAAAAGTCTATAGAAAGTGGATCAATAAAGTCACGACCTTAGAGCAGTTTTGCACTGTCGCTGATGACCATCGCATGCCACATTTGCGTGTCACAGGTTCCTTTACCTGATGCGAAAGTTTCCATGTGACATGAATCGCACCACCGTCAATCAGATTATTGTTTCGACCTGAAGCATGGCGAATGACTAGTGAAGCTTATCAGTGCTTCAGAGACAATAGAGAGCGGTTTAAAGGGTCAAAATGCACAGAATCTATTTTCTCCACTCATTAACTACTAATTTGTAAGTGCGAGTAGCAGAAATGTGTAAATGGATTGATACGATATTATTTGAGGCAGCTAATATTTGTCATTGACGGTTTACACAAAGCAGCGATTTTCTGAATCTTTTCTCAGAAAGTAATGTTTATGCATACGAATAAATGAGGCTCAAAGCTCCTCTTAACTAGGATAGTTCATCTAAAACGTTGTGTAAAAACTAAAAATGACACATGTGACAAACACTTTTGCGGTGTAAAGAAAGCGAAATCTAACAGAAAAAAGAACTTGAAAGAGTACATAAGAGGGCACACCGAATCATTTGTGGTTCAGATTGTGACTGCGGAGAATTCACACCTTTGTTCATCCGGAGGGACTATTGTGCCATGAAAGCTTTTGTGGATATGATGAACAGTAACAATATACTCCACGCCCTGATACCGAACTTTAATCGTTTTTCGTGGCATGCTGTCATGTCATCATGGAGCACTCATCGGAGAAGCAACTCATTTATCCCTTTTTGTTCCTCTATGCAAAATGACATTCTTTATCATGCAAGTCCGTCTCTATGATAGAACTCACAGATATGACAGAAACCTTTTCAAATTTATGCATCCTCTGTTGCAAATGTTTGATTTTTATTACTTCTTCAATAAACGCACATCATCATCAACTTTGTTTCTGAATTGTTCTGAGGCTAGTCTGGCTTCATTCAGCGACCGGCTTAATTAAATAAACTGGCAAGTACGCTTCTACATTTGCAAGTTGTACATGTTGGCCATATTAGAAGCGACGCACGATCCTCTGACGAAAATTGCGCCAGGATATATTGTGACAAAAATATGGAAGACTCCACCATTCGATGGATATAAAAAAGATGATTCAAAATATTGGATGCGGCGCGATGGATGGTGCAGATTCAGCGGCAATCACACACAACAATAAAAATGGTACTGACAAGGGCGCGAATAAAAAGACTTCCACAGAAAAGGAAACTGAAGTACTTTGGGTACACATTGAAAAGTGAAAAATTATCGGAAGATGACAACAACTTGTACGATGTTGCTGTGAGCGCGTAGACAGAGTTACCAAAGGAGCATTTGGATATCAAATTGCAAGGAAAATGAACACTGGATCATCAAAGAGTCAGCACGATTTGCAAATGATAGAAGTGAGCGAATGTTGACTACCCGCGGCTCTACCAAGTTCTTTTACCAAAAATTTTTCAATCCTCGAAGCGAGAAATGTAGATAGATGAAAATTCCACCATCTGGATTGCAGCATAAATGTCACTTCTTTCCAACTTCATGACGACTTAGAGTGACATTTTCAGGCATCGACCTCTTGTCTTCAAGTTCATTTAGCCAAACATCAAACCAGTGCCTGGGAGACCACGCAATTCGTGAGGTGATCCCGCCAAGCGGATTATTTGATTAAATGATTAATAATGAGAATGACACAATCAACCGGGCTTACTCGATTCTTGTTCAGTAGTAGAGTCTGAAGATGCTCCATCAATGGAAGCTCCAACTCTTCTGTAAGACGATTGTCATCAGCCATTAAATCTTCTAAATGAGGGAATCTGGATAGACATGACAACGATCTGAAATAGACCAAGAAAGTACTTCAATATTGAATTTAATAATAATAGATGTACAGGGTAATTAAAAAAGAATGACCCGATTTCATGATACATTAATTCATTTATCAAGCATTCTCATGAAATGAATCATTGACCATTTGGAAAAGGAGCTTCTAAAATGTAAATGAATGGCATGGGAGAGCTGTACTCACTTAATTTCACCAGAAACGTTCAGTTTATATACTCGTAGATCGCAGTTTCAGTTATTTGTTAACCCTCATAATGGCGAGTCCGCAGCAGAAAGCGTTTTGTGTTCTTAAGTTTGCGAAAACAAAATCGATTGTCACAGTTCAACGTACTTTTCAAGGACAATTTCACATTAATGCTCCTTCTCCCAAGAACATTCGACGCTGGTTTCAACAATTTCAAGAGAGAGGGTGTCTGTGTAAGAAAAAAAGTCCTTGACGACCACGTGTTTCAGAAGCACACGTGACAAGAATCCGTTCTACGTTTGAGAGGAGTCCGCGGAAATCCACATATCGAGCTGGCCGTGAGCTTGCAATTCCTCAGTCTACTGTGTGGCGTGTGCTAAGTAGACGACTACATTTGAAACCATAGACTATGCCTCGTTCAGGCACTTACTGATGACGACAAGAGGAAGCGAATAGATTTTTGTTCTTCAATGCTGGAGATGATGGACGATGCAACCTTCATTTCACGTTTAGTTTTTAGTGATGAAGCTACATTTTATTTGAGCGGCACAGTCAATCGTCACAATGTGCGTATTTGGGGAACAGAACACCCACATGAAACAGTTGAGCATGTAAGAAATTCTCCTAAGGTAAATGTTTTCTGTGCTGTTTCTCGGAATAAGATTTTTGGTCCTTTTTTCTTTGAAAATGATACTGTTACAGGGCAATCCTATCTTGACATGCTTCAGCACTGGCTCTTTACTTTACTGCAAGAAGATAGGCCTGACTTCATTTATCAACAAGATGGAGCTCCTGCCCATTGGCACCTGAATGTCAGAAATTTTTTAAATGAAAACGTGCCCCAGTGACAACGATCTTGCTCTTTGTGCTTGGCCTCCGAGATCACAAGACCTCACAGTGTGTGACTTTTTCTTGTGGGGTTACGTGAAAGATCGCGTTTATGTTCCACCACTACCTACGAGCATCCATGATCTTAAACAACGAATAGCAGCAGCGATTGATTCAGTGGACCGTGATATGCGAATAAACGTCTGGAAAGAATTCTCTTATCGTATTGATGTTGCTCGTGCTTCAGGTGGTAGTCACATTGAACACTTGTAAAACAGTAAATAAAACTTAATTGTATGTAGAATAAATTGTTATTTACCCAAGTTTTCTATTGCTTTTCCTTATTATTTTATTGTCGAATGAAATCGGGTCATTCTTTTTGAATTACCTACATTTGAGAAGTTGCAAACAATACATGGATGTGGACACTATGGACAATATTGATAAGTCAAATAACAAAGAGTCATGAAGAAAATAAACTCAAAACCACCATTAATATTCGGACATTAAATAGGCCTGTATTGTAGCATCAGAACGTTGAAACTGGGAATTGTATGAACAGCACATTTGCACAAAGAAGAAGGATTGCCGTCTTTTAGTGTCGAATGGGTAGAAGAAATCTACTACTAGATGAAATCGATTGCGTAAGTCTGTGCAAAATGTGAGCTTCAGACATAACCTTGATCAGGAATGTCAAATAGCATTTCACGACGTTGCTTCAGAGGTGGAAGACATTCTGTGTAAACTTCTGTACAGTGTTTACCACATATCAGTCCATGAACACGGCTTAGGAATCGTTCAATTCGCATAGAGTCGTATTCCAACATGCTAAGAAGTAGGGTGCACAATATTCGATAAATGATCTGATAATGAATAATATGTTGACCTACATATCGCCTGTGCCCTCAACAAAAGCGTCTTGCTTTGGAGAGAGAGAGAGAGAGAGAAAATTACTGCAAAAGCCGAAGCGGGATTGTCTTGGCTTTTACTTTCGTAAGACCGACGCATGATACATAAGCTTTCTGCCAACAGTTTTGACACTGAATCATATTGACTTTCCTGCGATTGATGGAGCTATAGTGAAGACATATGACAGAATTGCAATCATTGTTACCTGAAACGATTTCTCTATTCGTTGGGTTACTGCAGGCCTATTCATTGGATTTTTCTATTACATCGTCTAAAACTTCATCTAAGTGGATCATTTTGTTTGTCTTTTGCTTAGTTCGTCTGCATGTTGCTTAGTGTTAACCACGTAAGTATGCGCATTACAAAAACTTGTCATCAACACGGATCAGAATTCACAAAGAAAAGTTTCCATAATTTGATGGGGAGCCGTACTGCGCCAAATTGAAACTAAATAGAATCAAGCGAGAATAGTCGTGCACGTGACAGAATTTTCTGGAAGAATGCAGGGTTGAAACCGTCCCGGTGCTTTGTAGCCGACTCATGAACCGACTGGTCAATTTAAAACGCTGAGGACATCATTCGATTTACATATAGCTATATGTAAAGAAATATATTCATATATTTCCTATATGTGAAATACATAAAAGGTAGGCCAAGGTTTACCGGCACTCCGGATAAGCAGGAACTAATTAGACTGTCCGTCTTAGTGGACAGAAAATCAGCAGCAGCAGAGCCGTCGGACTTCTTAAAATACACAGCACACCCCTGAACGTCACATATTTCCTTGGATTTCTCAGACTCATCGATCAGAATTTCTTCCATTTGTTCCGTACACTAGAATGATTATTGGCTTCAATTTGAATAATGGTGGACAGACATTCGCGATTTTGGCGCATGTCAAGAAGCGAGTGAAACTCATTTAATAACTATCTAACTATATATAAAATGGTTTTTAATCTAACTATATATTAAAATGGTGTTAACAACAACTCGCTTTCTTTTTATTGAAATCAAACATTTGTTTTTCGAATACATATTTTCGAGTGCAACCATTTCATCATAACATAATGGTTTCTCGCTTGTATGGAATCTGCAATGATATCGATCAAAATTCAATGATGGCAGGCCTACTTACAACACACGTCTGACGGTCTGAGAAGAATAAAGACTGAACGCCTAGTCTATCTGTGATGAGTTTCACGTCTTTAGATTCAACGGAAACATCATTTCGGACATAATTGAATAGAACAAAACATATTATGCAATTTCGTTTTATCATCATCGGAAACGCAATTAGTATTCGACTACATGTACAACGTCAGCGTATTCTGATTCCTCATCATTCACTCCTGACAATACGCCAGAGTAAATATGATCGCTTTGCAAATGCGTAATGATAGGTTAACTCTTAGAGCAACTCACGTAAATCGGTTGACACTTATGTCCAATACTTTGGCTGAGGTGTCGACAGAGTCTGGAACAAAGTCTAAATCCTGATCAGTGAGGAGAGCCTGAAAAATGAAATACATATGAATGAGAGAGACATATGGAAATTTAGCATAAGGACATGCATTATTTGATGAATCAGTAATCAGCATATCAAATAAATATATTACGAATAAACATTCTCCTGAATGATGAAATGGCAAAACGTTTGGGACACTAAATATGATTCCCACAAGCAGAAGACTTTTCATGATGAAAAAAGTATGGAGGTGTCTTCTTAAGAAATTTACTGGCTAAAAACAGTAATAAAAGCTGCTATATGCAGCCTGAGGTTTCGCGTGTTCGTGCTTCTTCAGGGGCAATGCACGAAAATTGGCACGAAGATTGGGATTGGTACACTGTCCGACTTGATCCGATTTTTTGTGAGACAGGTAGCAGTTGAGCTGAATGGCATTCTTTTCTGACAGTGATAATCAGGGACATCTTTGAATTTTTTCACACTTGACGACAACTGGAATTAATGTCTTATTCAGGTATATTTCCGATTCTGCCGAGCTTTGAGATAAATAGCTAGAATTTGCGAGCGAGTGAGAGATCAATTCAGTGTAAATTGATGATTTCAATAAGATCTGCTTTTAGGTATCCTTGCTTAACGGAATGAATCTATATAAATGGGATGTGTTTTACTATGCCTACATTATTTGTGCGTGAATATCGAAAGATCTACCTACATGAAAGTAGTAGCAGTCTTGCGTCAGTTTCTAATGAAATGTAATTGACTGCATTTACATATTTCTCCGTTTTTCTACAATTACATTTCAATTAATTTGTAATGTAGGTTATTGCCGGTGTTACACTGCACGTTATCCTACCATATTTTTATTCCGGACGGATATTCTAAGGTTGACAACGATTTTTCCTCGAAAAAAACAGACTGCACATGTAGCGTTGATTAATTATCGCCTTTTCTTTTATGGAAGTGATTCCGCCTCACATATCTGCTAAGGTTTAAACTGAATATACTTTACGAGGACATCGAGGCTTGAGGAGCACTTACACCTATTCTAAAATTTAGATTGATTAAGATTTAAACAGGAGTTCTAGAAGAATTAATAAGCCTTTATTTTTCCGATGGGGAAGCTGTGTTAGTTTTCTGATTTAGATTTTTCGATCAGCAATATGTATTCTGTGGGTGGGATATCATTACACCGGTACTTGATTTTGACAAAAAATTGCTTCGCAAAGTATTTTAAAAAAATTGCCATTGTTCGGTACCACGCTAATGGAGAACGCATCCTCCTTTACAATGCTGAAAAATTTCTCAAAGATACCCTTATACACTTCGGTAACACACTGCAACGTACGATCGAATACAATGTCGCGAATTTTATTGGTATTATCACTCGGATCAGATCAATTTTGTCTTATTAACATGCACTAGCACATGCAGAGATAAAACTGATGGTGCAATAGTTCGTGTTATCTCGAAAGTTCAAACATTATCTATTTTCAGAGGTCTTCATTCATGTAGCTGAACCTACCTTGCATAAGCTAATGCTATCTGGTCATTTCGTCGAGTGTACGGGTGGCTTGACTCAATTGTAAATCAGCAGACACACCATTTATATCTGGTGTTCAAATTTAGGATCTGTAGTGATCTATTCATGATTTACTGCCTAACGAAAATTATCAGCCGACATAACCTTTCAATGGTTCTGCGTCAGCTGCGATTAAGCACATTTTGTTAATTGCTTAAATGGATGAGCTAGGAAATGCCGATGTTCTATTTATCTGAATTGGCTAGTTAGAATTAGGGTAGATAAACAATGATTCTATACTATATTCATGTGAAATACTACATTGTATTCATGTTTAGCAAGACTTTTCATGGAAAATAATCCTCAGACTTGAATAATTTAAGCACATAACTTCCTTGCTAGCCGTCGACACTGTGCTTCGCTCAACACAGGCTCGTCAGCACGGCTCGGAATGACCCAAGCCACGCAGCTTAAAATGTAACCCAGTAGCTTAAAATATACAAATAGCTGAACAAGCTGAAAATTGCACAACAGACTGCTCAGCGCATGTTTATCCTGACTTTTTCGTGCGGCTGATAATCATAAAGATTGTCGAGTCCCAGTCCACCAAGGTAAAAGAAAGGAAAATTGTCTGCGGAAATGCCCAGGCGAACTGGTGTTCTGCAATCTCTTTGATTAAAACATTCAAGTAAAGAAACTACAGTAAATTGACAAACACTTGGAATAGAATTCCAAAAGTTTACCATTCATGATGTCTCAAAATACAATTCAATAAGATAATAGACTAAGAGTATACATAGATATGCAGGGTGGGACAGAAGTAACCGTCAATAATGTTTCCTTATAATCTAAAGTATCATTCACTGAATTGATACTTTGTCATCCATTATTTATGTGGCCAGATGTATACTGGGAGTTTTCATCATGTTGCTGAAATTCAAATTAGCTGGAGTAGCAGGTTGCACCTTTATATTTTATGATATCTTTTTTCCAGACTTAGTAAATTCTTTGAAAAATCACATGTACGGACATCATTTGAATAAAAAATAAAGATTGAAAACTAATGGATGAATGAATCAAATCAAAAAGGTCGAAATCAACATGACACTTATCCAATAAATTGGTCATTTGACGAACATGATCATCAATTTGCTTTAGCAGAAATAATGGTATCAGTTAAGTTGTAGGATCGAATGAATTTGTAGGATGCTATCTGCGTTCAACCCATTTGATTGGTTCGCATTCTTCTCGAGGACCGTAGCGGGGTAAAGCTGTCTTAAAAAGTTTAATGAATTCGCACTGCATGTAATATATTGCCAGTGTTAGGAAATGACACTATGTTATTTCCTAACTAACGTGCTCCATCCCATCTGGCAAGGGCAGTGAGACAGAAGTTGGATATGGAAATACCACGAAAATGGATTGACAGAGATATTATCAAGTGACTTCACCGAAGACCTGATTTGAAAAAGATGAACTGATCCGTTTGGGAATTACAAAGGAGATATATCAGCACGACATTCGAAAAGTGAATCACGGGAAATCTTGTTGAAGCCTTATTTAAATTTGATGAAACATTGTGTCAAAATCACAAAACCTCATGGAAGACGCAGTGTTGGAGTGTCCAACAATGACGGGCATTTTGAGAAAGAAAAATAAATTCGCATCACTTCCTAGAAGAATTATTCTTTTTAATTGGATGTATTTCAAGTTTCTGCTTTGCTTTTGAAGTAGGCCGATAAATCTATCTTTGTTACTTAATGTTTGAAGGTAGGTTCATCATGCATAAAAAGATCTTCTACTTTTAAGATGATTTGATATGTTATGTGATATTAAAGTGTGACTCACTACTCCAGCCAAATTTAATTTCAATATGATGAAAATGCTCAGAACTCATCTGGCCACGTAACTAATGGTTGACAAGCATCCATACAGTGAATAATACCTTGAATCATAAGGAAACATATTCGACTGTTACCTCTGGCCCACCCTGTGTATACAGTACATCCTCGTACGTGTATAATATCCGGATTGTATTCGGAAGTGAAATGTATCATGACAACAATATAACAAATATGTGTGATAGATAGCTCATAGGTAGAAACAGTACACCGAAAGACGAGAACAAAAAGGGTCTTCGGTGCAAACAATTTGACGGAAAGGAACCTTGCGAGGGCGAACGGAATATTGAAACATACAGTTGGACTATGGTTTAAGGAATGTAACACATCCAGTCAGATTCCAGCAATTCAACAAAACCATGCAGGAGGAAATTTTGAAAATTTAACACACTAGAATACTGTATCATTCAAAGTGTTGATTTGTCCTAAGATAGAAATTTTGTCCAAAGAAAATCGATGCCGAAGAGCATTGAGCGGTCAATATTAGGAAAGGAGTTCAAAATTCTATAAAACAGCAAAATGTAAACCAATCAATGAGGGTAAAAGGTAGCGATCGGTTGGGAGTATGCGAATTAAAGTTATAATTGTTAACCATTAATAGGTGACTAGATCAACAACAATGTGGTCTGCAAATTCTAGTCTGCAATGATAAGTATCAACTCTCATCATCAGATTAAATTTTATGTCTGAAATTAAGGGTGCGCCGATTAGTGATTTCGATAATCGACTGATTACCGAATAATCGGTGGAAGGTGGCCGATTATTTTTTCATTCATCTGAAATCGACGTTTTCTATATAAAGAAAGCACCGATTTAGTTAAGAGAAACTTTAAGATAGTAAAGTACACCAAATAATAAGCAAACATGTCCGGAACGCTCCATGTAAAAAAGTGCGGTGATGCTGGTCTAGTCCTACGTTTAACTGATTAACCTTGGATTTCTTTTGACTAGCTTCTAATAAGCTACTTAAAGTATTATTCATACAAGAATAGGAAACTAGGATATTAGTTTCCCTGATACATACGCAAAGTCTGCTCAGCAAAAATTATTCTGTAAATGGATTTAAAGAATATCGATTTCTGTACAGAACGACTAAGTCATTACAAAAGATTTCTGCAAAATGTGACAGAATTTTCAAAGCATCTAATTGACGGATAAGCTATTGATAGCATGGAAATTTCCCTTGCTATATAGTCATAATTGCGGTTTGAAAAGCAGGCACGCGTTTGCTGTTTCGATTTATGAATAGTTGAATGCCCTGTATCTAAGAATATGAATACATACATGAGCATTTGCTAGATGCATCAAAAGTTGAATTTTGTTGGCGGCTGTGTAAATCAGCTTATGAATACTACACTGTAATATGCCTTTATTTTGATCACGAAGACATCTTGATAAGGTAAAATATGATAGCTGATCGTCCAAGAATAATTTGCGAAAATATTCATATGGCTTATTTTAAATAAGACAGGCCTGAGCCTAAAAATAGAAAATACGAGTAGGGCCCTGGTCATGGACAAAAAATTAAATCTGCAACAGAACCAAAAATCCGAGCATTAGCCAACGGGCCTGGACCGAGGACTCTGAGCCTTCTACCCATGATCGGCAAAAAAAATATGAAGTATATTAATACATGATAATATGCGAAATAACTTTTTTGTCAGCATTTATCATCACTATGAAAATTTTGTCTATCGGAAGTTCTTAATCATCAGAATGACAAAAAAAAGACGGTTGAATTCGGCACACAATGTTCATGTAGAATCAAGTTTATCTGTAAATTTAATCCCTTATCCTTCGATCAGTCACTAAATTTCAATAAAAATTCACATAAATCTCCAGAAGTTCACTAATCGGCAAATAATTGCTGATTATTGCTCTGTCATGTCAATAATCGGTCGATTAATTGGTATATACCAACTTGAAGTTGCTGCTTAAGCTGTGAAATATGAGTACATGCTATAAAGAAACGAAAGACAGATTATTAGAAGCAAACTTAACCTTCTACCCACTTGAGTGTTTTTCCGAACGCTACCCACTGGGGGAGGCGAATTTCGCCCTCTGCTGATCTCCCAAATTATTAAACCAATTTTGCCAAACCACACATCAATCGGAACGGCATTGAAAGAGGATTCGGAAGAGCAGCATTATATTCATTTTATAATCCCTGGACTGAGGTGACGGTCAAAGGTCAAAAATGCGAATTTTTTACGAATTTCCATTAGATCACGATTTGAAATGGAAGATAACAACAATAACTAATGAACCATACACTTATCGAAAGATCTGGTTAAGGTGGTTAATAAAGTGATTATCAATCGTTGAGATTACATCATTGTATTAGATGAGGACAAATAATTCAAACTTTTAGTTCAATTCAAATAGCACAAACATCGCACATTTTAGTATTTAGTTTCTGCAAGTGAAGAAGCGACAAAATTCAGTGAACTTTTTATCGAGACATATAATAGCAACATAATTTTGAAAATTTTCAATAATTGCTGATTAGATGCAGAAGTAAAGATACAAAAACAACAAAAATGATATTTGAAATTTGAACTTCAAACTTTAAGCATGCATACATAAAAGCAGATAATTTCAAATTCAAAAACATTGCATTTGTGAATATTTTTATATTGATCGGAAGAAACCTTTACGTAATCTCAACTTATGCATTGTATATATTTCATAAAGAATTGAAACTGCAATATACATTATAAGTGAATATAGCGAAATCAGCCAAAATATTCCAAGCATTCGGATTTTAAAATGGATCTCACGCCAAAATTATAGTGCCTAATTTATTTTCCACAGATCAAAAGTTGCATAATGCGCAGACAGTAAGCTATTAGAGATCTGGTGGCCATTGCTTGCTTGGTTTAAAAGATACTCAAAAAATTCGCCAGGGGGGCAAAAACTCCCCACAGTGGGCAGGGATCAACAACAGACAATACAGCACATGGTCGTTCAATTTTAGCATTTATTAACAAATCCGGACATAGGTTGACTAAATACGTTTTCTTCTCTGACAAAATGAGATGGAACTTTAGGGATTCACACTTTAGTTGTAAGAGTCCGATATTTTTACATTCATGTGACTTGTATGTGAATTTGTAATTAATTTCATACTTAAACTAACCAGTCCTTGCACATATCGACTAAATACTGTTTTAAACAAATAATATTGCGAATGTACAAATAATGTTGAATGACATGCATAGAGAGGATCTTAAATAGTCATCTGGTTTTTAGAATATCATTATTTCACGAACGTAAAATGTGGCTGCTTCACGTTATCATTTTGACAAAGCATCATATTTACTCGTTATTCGTAGATGCTATATTCGAAGATATCAAACAAGTGCTATGCATGTGGCTGCCACGTTTCTCAAAGAAAAGACAAATATCAATTCATCATCTGAGTGACGACGCGAAAGGACTCAGTAAATGACTCTCAAGAAATCGCAGCAAAGACTTCCGGTGACTAAACATTTGCAGCGTAATCTGCACATTTCTTTAACTCCAATTTTAGCTTTGGGCACCAACATTCTAACAAGTACTGTTCTAAGAAAGGGATTCGAAAATTACAAAAGAAAGCTAAAACACTTGTGATTCCTAGTGCCTTTCCAAATTATCCGCCTTACATTAGAAGATCGGCACGCTGACCATCACTGCCTGAAATGTTGTGATGACATTCGTGAAGCTAGAGTGGGATAATCTTCTGAAATTCTTGGTCTCCTTTCGCCGGATGGAGTGAAATTGACTACATAATACAGGGTGGCCCAGATATAGCTTACTAGTTTTCAAAGCGTGTAGTTTCGAGTAGAAGAAACATATTATAATACAACATCTATCATTTTGAAGGTGAAGACACCCAATTTGTTCTCCAAGAATGCAATTTGACTTTCTTTAAATTCTCTTTTCTATGCATGTTCTAAAACTTTTGCAACTTTCTTTAGAAATCGAGTTTTTTAATATCAGTCATGTTTGAAAGAGCAAAGGAAGTGACAATGATCCACTCAGATATCTATAATGTGTTGTGCATTAATTGTGCAATCAATTCATATTCAAATTTCACTGAGCAATCGATCAATCGTGATATTCGTGATAACTTCCTTTATTTGGAAGTTATTGCGAAAATTACACTCTAAAGACGAATCTTTTCAATGAATTGGCAAGATCCTTGATCCGGCAATAGAGAAAGTCGAGATACCGCTTGCGATAGGATGAAGAAACCATAAGAAGTCCTGCAGGAAGAACACGAGCAGAAGTTGTAGAAGGACATCTAAGGAAAGAAATTCCTAAAAGCTGGTGCATACACGAGTGCATCTTTTTGAAAAGAATTCCGCTTTAATAATTAGAGACCAATACATACGATTAGGACTGTAAGATGAGAATTTAAGACGAGTTTATTCTTTTGACCTGTAGCAGTTTATCGTCTTTCAACATGAATACATTTTTAGAACATTTACACTATCGCAATCGATTTGATTTCATTCAAATCATGATGATGAAATTTTGCTTTTAGTTATTTTTTGAAATTGCTACGTTCATTGCTCATTTGATATCCACATGATAAGAACGCTAAATAAGAATGATCAATTCATTAAAAGATTTCAAAATCACTTCCGGTGCAACATCAAATACTGAAGAAGATGACAATGATGGTTTAAGTCATGATCTTTAGGACCTGAATCCAGGCACACAAGTTGAGTTCGATTTGGCAGAAGGGATGTACAGAAATAAGTCTGTTGCACAAAGACAGTCTCATCTTAGTGAATAATCTTGAAAACATTGAAGCAACATTTCTGGGAGACTATCTTGGCGAAAACCGCAGCAGGTAATCAACCGCAGGCAATGTTAGTGAGCTAAAAAATCTCCTTCGACATTTGCGAATTCGGAAGGAATTTCTTAATATTCAGCCACTTGTATATCTTGTCCCAGGCGAACTGGCACTCTGCAATCTTTATGATTATCAGCCGCACGGCAAAGCCAGGATAAGTAAACGTAGAACAGCCTGTTGTGCAGTCCTTCAGCTTGTTCAGCCATTCTAGATGTTTTAAGATAGTCTGGGCCATTCCGAGCCGTACTGACGAGCCCTTGCAGGAAATTTCTTGCTTAAATTGTTCAAGTCTGAGGACATCTATCTATCTACACGGTCAGGTCTTTATATGATTTGTTTACTCAGGGGGGAGAGCGTTGATTACACTTTTGATTTGTCAGTGTGCGAGGTGCTCGTATATGCGCTGTCAGCACATTGGGTGTTCGTTTTAGAAGCTGTTTTTGTATTGCTGACTAGTTGTGAAAATAAATTTTGTTGTCTGTGAGGAGCTGATGCAGCGTGAGAAAATAGAACAAGGGCTGTTCTGTGATTTTGCTTTGTCTTGAAATTGTTTTCCATGTAATGTTGGGTGTTCAACGACCGGTATGACATGTGTCGGTGGCATTCGTGCCGTGTGTGTATCTTGCAGATCGATGTTTTCTTCTTCAGCAAGAATCTTCTTTAAACAAACTGATCATCAATGACGGAGTTGACCAAGCGGCGAGAGAGGTTAGCCATGCTTCAAATTTGACCGAAAGCGGAACAAGAGGTTGATAGTAAGCGAAAAAATAAAAATAAAAATAAAAGTAACAATGCTGATAAGGGCGTTCAAAGTATTATGCATTAGCGACAAATGCAGTAATTCAATAAATAAAGCCATTAAAAGCATGATTAGCCTATTAGAATTGCTAGCAATTATGGCAAACAGTCAGATAAGTATCTTAATAATATAAAATATAGAAATAACTGTGACTGTCATTTTTTCGAAATTTATTAAATACTCTTATAATGATAGATTCGTAGTTTATAAGTACACATGCCAACGTTGCCCCGAATTCTATGTTGGTAAAACCGCTCGCAACTTTATTGTTAGGCACAATAGACATAAAAGAGTGATCAATAATAAATCAATTAGTAGTGCCTTGTACGGCGCATGCTAAAAATACACAACGACATAGGCGACATCGGGGATTTTCAGGTCGGTTTCATTGCTAAACTCAGATAGCACTCGAGACACAACATTTACTAAATCTAAAGCAATTATACAGTTTCAGCCCAAAATCAATAGAAAGCATTTACTCTCGCAATACAGCCTGTCTTCACACTTCAATAACCTCACATTTGACGTAACAACACACTTCTTAGTATCACTCACCTCTTTATCTATCAGAATTTAACGCAACTTACTGTTTCATTTGTCAAAAAGTCCAGTGATCCATTGCGTAAGTACTCAGATGAAATTAGATGCTTTCATTCAGTCAAATGATTAGTATCAGCTTACACAAACGAAAGCTAGAAAGTACTAATATTCACCTGTAAGTCATAATTCTGAAACCAATGAATAGGTTTTACCATTTCCCAAAATTCAGGAGACTTTAAATACAAGGTTGAACATGAAGATACGTGCTTTCATTTACTAAGCGATTAAACGATTCAGAAACAGATATCAGTATTCTACAAATATGGTACATGCTTCATCTACATGAGGAGGAGAAATAATTATCTAGAAGTGGTTTCTCACCGAAGACATTTTAATTTCGTCCAAATAGAATAATAAGAAAAGAGTGACTTATGGTAATCCTCCATCGTACAGAAATAATTGCGAAGTAGATCAGAACACGGATAATTTCAACAACCAAAACGTTACTTGTATTCTCAGAATGAATCAAAGTCGAAGTTAAGTCACTCGAATGACGAAACCACAATGTTAGAAATTTTCTTGTCGTCAAAACTGTCTCGCTACATATCATCAAACTTACGGTTTTCAACAAAATAAGTAAGATTATTCATTCATTGATAAAAGTTAACGGTATGCGACGTAAGAATACGAGGGAAATAGTGACATGAAAGGTACATTTACCAATAGCACGTGCCAGGAGGATCCAAATATCATAAAGTTGTCACGGAGAAATTTGACTGGATCTAATTTGAGTGCATTAAGCAAAGGCTTCAAGTCTACTCCTGCCCCTCACAAAAACAATCAAGAACTTTGTAAAGAATGAAAAACATTAAAAGATTAAAAAAAGTTATATCAATATGCTAGGAAGTTAAGATTGATTGTATTTTCATGATGAAAGTGATTAGCAAAATGACAATGAATCTGGAAGCTAAGATAAAAATAAATTTTTCTTCAATCTTCAAAAAGGAAGAAATATTGTACTAGACAATGTCTGTCGAATAACAGAAAAAAATATTTTTATTGAACAAAACAAAATAGACCCTAACTAAAATGAAATTAAATCGAAAGGAAGAAAATACATTGAAATCTCTGCGCTATGATTCTATTATTGTTATTAAACAGGCTGACAAGGCTGGTGCCATTATCATAATGGATAAACTGTACTATGAAGAAAAGATGCTCGATATGTTAGAATACAAGATTTTGACAAAATTTTCAATGCATGAAGAAAGTAAAATCATGAATAAAGTCTAGATTACTGCTCAACTGATTGAAATACCTCAACCAAAAAAATAATAGTTTGTCCAACTTTGAATTCAGAAGCAGAGCAGTTGTAGATTACCTATCAATTCCATCACAAAATGCCATTTTGAAACAAAACTGCGAATGCATATACATTCAAATTCCTGTAAATTAATCTTTGCAGTACATTGGATGAGGCTAAAATGCTCTTACCCACCGCCTCAGCATCTTTTGGACATTATTCTGAAGCCTTTCTGCCAACATTTACGAATTTACATACCAGATGATGTCGATTTTTTAAACATTCTACCTACACACCTCCCGATTGATGCTAAACCGGTGAGGTTTAATGTACTCAGTTAACATGCAAACATTTTGCACAACATACATGTTCTTCCGATGAAATTTTGGCTTCAACATGACCGAACTTAATTGACACTCGCTTCAGTCATTAATTCATTTTAGCAAACCTAATTACCAACTTTCAAAAACCCTGTAATCCTATACATACATAGATGCAAGCCTGACTATGGCTGTTTGGAAATTCAGTTGAAAAATCGACTCACACAAGTGTAGAGTGATGACCTCATTGTAGGGTGATCAAAGAACAGACTGGATAGTTGTACCTGGTTTGCCACCTGGTAGTATTTTGTGATTAAACATTGATTGACTGAAATTCTTACCGGTCGAGCCAGTAAAATTTTGGAATCGCGGCTATTTCACCGGCTGAGCCGGTAATACTGATGTCCTCCAAAGGAAGTGAAGAATAAAATTGTCAATGGTAAATAATCGGGTTTCTGCTATACGGAGTTTTCGGAGTCACTTCTGCTAAGAATTTGCTTCATTAATTAAAAAAATTGCTGAATTTCTCATGAAAACTGATGAGTCAGGAGACAAAAGGAAGACCTAAAAAGGTAATAGAGCAACGATGTTTGACAGACTTTGATGCATGACTGCTGCTACATAGACTGAATTGGAGTCTTTCATAGCTGGGACACATGATGTGTGACAATGTATAAGGAAGATTATTGTACCGGCTCAGTCGGTGCAGTGGCCGGAGACCAAATACGCAGTGGCTCAACCGGTGCAATATCCACTGCCAATCTAAATTGAAATTGACAAACAGTTTGATAGTGGTCAAAGCTGTGATTGTGTGGTACCCGCAACAATGTTCAGTAATGAATTTCATGCAATTTTGATGGTGAAATCCTTGATGTGAACTAAAACATCAATTTGATGCCAAAACATGAAACAGGATGCTGATTGCGTCATTCCTTATCCTGCCAGTCAAAAGTGCTGAATTGAAAAACAGGAATTTCATTAAGAATAAGTACCTACGTTATTTGGGTACACGAACAACAAATTTTGCATGCTAATTATAGAAGTATAAATTAAATGAACACTGGAAAACCTGTGCAGAAGTCAATTGTAATTTGCCATTCTGCACGGTTTTTCAGAAAGTAGAACGCCAATGTTAAGAATAGCACTCTACTGGTCTCTGTCAGTCTAAATAGAATCCTTGACAAATTTTGAATGCATGAGTGTTTTTAATTCATGTCATCTATCTTTACGTCTTCCCCCACAAATTGGTCACAAATCACACAAGGAACACCATTAAGGAAATCATAATTGGGCCGACCGTCAGTCAATTCCATCGAATCAAAATCACTAATCCGACATCTAGATTGTAACTGTAACGCTACACAATGTAAACGTAATTAACAATTAAGATGATTAAGATGATTAACGAAGAATAAAACTCCATGCAGTACTGGCATAATATTAAATACAGCATATTGGCAAACGTGTCATAGCATACAGAGCATGATCCTATTTCGCACAAGATTGAGAATAAAATCGCATTTCTATATGACTGATGTAATATGATGATGGCAGGTGAAAACAGATATTTCCTGGATTTTCATTTGACAGTATGATCAAGTTTGTTCATATATTTAAATTAGCGCATTACAACAAACAAGCAAATTACTAGTAGAAATTGTTCATGATGTAATAGAAATCTACTTGATCTCATTTCCTATTTTGTGATTGCCATTTCAGGTATTCAGTTTCAAGGATACATTTAGTTTTATGTTGGTAAATCACATAAATGAACCCTGTTTGGCACAATCTGTAATTGCGAATTCTGATGCATGTTCTTTCTTGTTGCTTATGAATTATAATAAATGTAGACTTTTTAAAATATTCATGACTCAAGTCATTCTATTTTTTCTATTCTGAAGTCACTCTATTCTTGCATAAACTGAAATGAGCTACTGTGATCAACAACATTTCTGTGAACCACCGCAAGCTGCCATGGGTGCCGATACAAGGGAGTCAAGGGAGCGTTGATTGGTCTAGAGATTACATTTTTTAATACTGATGGCCACGTCTAGAACTAGTCCCGACGGGTGGAAATATCCATTTTCCATTGAATGCAACGCAGATTCAAACCTGATTTCTGACGAACTACATAATTGAAACCGCATTGAACGTACACAGTCAGTCGCGGATTGTCTCCAACAGAAGAATGCAACGGACTGAAGAATCTCCAGCCCAAGCAAACAAAGACCCAACCGAAGAATGCCGCAGATTTCAAATCTTCTAGAACATCTAATTCAGAAAAAAGGGAGCGCAGTGTTCCTAGCCGAAGAATGCACCGGATTTGATAGCTCGGTAGCATTAAATTGGCAAAATTATGACTTTTTTAGAACTGGGTAAATCCAATTTATTCCACAACATTTCTGTCTTTTCAACTTTGGGTCTCAGATTTCCGTGAAAATTTGCATATATACTCATTTTTTTACGCTGAACCCGAAAATCTTAGCGGCGACCACACCAAATAAAAACTTTCCATAGAAATCTAGCACTTTTAAAAAGCCATTTTTTCTACATCTCGGTCAGAGGACAAATTGATCTCGGTCAGATAGATGTCGAATAGGAACTCTTCGGCTTCTGCATTTGGGTTGCTGATGAAGCTTGGAACTTAGGATGAATGCTTGCATGCGGAAAGCGAAGTGACCAAAATGTAATGTATTGCATATAATGTCCGTTGACCGTGACCCACCTTGTCCTCTGACCGAGATTTTTAAGTCTCGGTCAGAGGACAAATTGATGTCGAACAGGAAACTCTTCGGTGTGTGCATTTGGGTTCATGAGACTGCGGGAACTTTGGACGAATACTTGAACGCATAAAACGAAGTGATCTAAATGTAATTGCATACATTATCACGTCTTTAGACCGGGACCCTTGTACTCTGACCGAGATCTTCAATTTCAATGTTGTCCTCTGACCGAGATTTTTTAGGGTCTCGGTCAGAGGACATTTTCGCGGTTTTTGGAGATTTTGAGAGGGTTAATTGATATAAATGAAAAATTTCTTTTGCATAGATGTTAAGAGCATGGATCCCTCCTATGCTGTGAAATTTCATCGATTCCTGACAAAATTTCTGGTTTCAGCATCCATATGAAATTTTTGGGAATATTCAAATTCTCTGGTCGAAAAAAACATATAAAAATATTTTTAAATCAATATTGCACACTTGTAACGGCATCAAACTGAATTTTCTTTACGGATTTATAAACTAGCACACTAGAGGATTCGTTTGGTGCAAAACGTTTAATGGAAGAATCAATATTCTTCGAGAAAAGGTACCTCGGTCAGAGGACAGAAAACGTCTCGGTCAGAGGACATTTTTTTCATTGGACAATGGAAACCCAGTAAAAATTCAATGATTAATATTGATTATAATATTTAAAATTAGACTGTCTTAAAGAGCTGATCTTCTTCTTTCAGATGATATAAATATTAGTGGGTGTATTTGAATGTATCTAATCGAAAATCCGTGTTGAACTGAGAGTACTGCAACTTTGGACATGCTTTTTTGGTCTTTTTTCGGCAAAAAACGGCAACTTGTGAAGAAGGTCTTGGCTTTGTGACTTTTTAAAAACCATGCCATAATAGATGAGATCTTTACGGTTCGATTGAAAAAAAAACTATTGAAATCGGTTCAGAAATATGGATTTTACAAATCAAAGACACATTTTCGTCAAATGTTGTGGATTAAATTGGATTTACCCAACTGCTCAAATAATTTTTTGGACGACGGGAACGTAATCTCCGCAAGAAACTGAATTTTTTGTATAAAATTTAATTTCACAATATACAAGCACTTTTTTTGAGTCGACATGCTCTGCCTATATATACCTACTCTATGCACGTGTCTGATATTGTGATCGATCCCACATCACTTAGCAAGCTTGAAAACATGTCCTTTTGCTGCTCTCATAATTTTATGAATGGAAGTCGAATGAATGTTGTGGGAATATTGTCCCACCAATTTTCTTGGATATCCATTAACTTGAAATCGCTCGCGTTGTGTCTCCTTGGAATTTTTTGCAGTTGGGTATTGGAACGAATCTCGAATCTGACTGCTCTCCATTCTTCCTTCCAAAAGAGATGCCCTCCTGTTCGTTGGAACATGAGATGCAAGTGGCAAGCAGGTATTGCTATGGATAGGCCTGCTACATAAAGAGAAAACGAATTCACTTTCCGGTTGACACCAGGTAACCAATTTGTCTTAATTATGGTAGACGATGGTCGACAGCTGCCTGCAAAGTAGACTTGATGCATCCATGCACCTTTTCTACAATTTCCAATATGTCTATTTTAGGTCGATGTCATTTTTGTCACAATATGTCACAAATATGTCATTTTTTTTATTAACAGAATTTGGAATGTCAAGTATAGTGGCTACAATCCAATGCATAGTCCTAATATATGGAAGCTAAAGTAGGGGCAGTGTTGTTTTCCATTGCGATTCCCCGAGTTTGCTTGTAGATTTTGCTATCTAGAATGTGTGTCCTCATATCAGTCGTCGACATAAGAGGATACCCAAATCGTTGCTGAACGATCAGGAAAGAATCAATTGAGTCATATTCATTCTCTTAAAAAATGATTGCAGACACTGACACACCAAAGCGAGTACAGATCTGCATCTGTGACCGAACTGGAATGCCCTTTAATGCATATTGGACAAGCAAGGAGAAATGTCAAATCACAGTTGAGAGAAGATCAATTCACCATCTTCGGCGTTCTGTCTGCATGCAACAATTGACGGACTATGGGGAAATTCCGGACAAATGTCGGCTATTTTGACAGTCGAACGAGATCATGCCATTAAACGGCTTGATCTTGAATCAATGCATTGAAACACCCTTGTAAATGATTGTACAGCTAGGGCAGTCACTTCTCATTTTTTTAATGAGTAGACCGTTTCGATGCCTCATTTATTAAGAGATCCCAAATGCAAATTTAACGTTAGGCCTTGCTACAGGCCATAATTATTTTTCAGCTGTCTCTCATGCTTGTCTCTCATGTTCATTACCAGGGCTGCGGAAGCGGAAGCGATGGAAGCGAACGTTTTCAGTGGAAGTGGAAGCGGAAGCGACTGCCAAACGCAGCCCTGCTCATTACTTTGGTCTCTCATGCTTGTGTGTTGTCTGTCAGTGCATGTCAAGTCCTCGTCGAAGAAGGCGGAGCATCAAAGCGCAAATAATAATTGAGGAAGCTTAATGAAATCCTTTTATGAGTTTCATACAATAGCATTTCTATTCTATGACAGTATCTAAGGGAATTCTCAATATGTTGTTAATTAATTGCACAGTTCAAGACATTCAAAGACAAAAATGCACAATATTCCAGGCAAAGCATCAAAATATTGCTCAGTACTCTATTAGTAACGCTTAATTGTAGCAGCGTTTTCGCAACTGAAGAAACATATAAAAACATGAGAAACGTATTGCTTGTTTAATTTCGACTAACGCTGCTATGTCTGTACGATCGATGTACAATTCCCATCTTGTTTCACTGCTGGTTTGTGAACTTGCTTCTTGAACATCGACCAGTGAGTGTGAAGAAAAAGTAAAGGCGCTGGATATACCGAAGAAAGGTAAAAGGCCAGGCTAGACTTTCTGAAATTTTTTCGCAACACCGCTGATCAGATGATTGTAATCATGGAGTGACCATATGACATGCATACATGCATGCATGTCATACCAGTGGCATTGATCGACGCCAACTTACTAACAACTGTCAACGGAGATTTTGAGGCATTAGATCATTTGAGAGGACAGCGATCTTAGTAAGAGACATGAATAAAAGTGACTCGGTAGAGTTTCGTGCAATTCACAAACGGTTTTATCGCCTCTGTCCTCACAAGTTTGAGCCTGCTAAAATCCATAGCCTCTGTGAATAAATTATGCAACGTTAACACATCATCATTTCGAAAAATAATGGAAAAAGATTAAAGCGCTGCGTTTGAATTATATGGTCTCATTGATGACAAAGCCCTCTGATACAGAGAATGCATGTGATCTCAATGATTAGTTTAATGCACTTTATAAAAGAGGCACTCTGGACCAGGTGCCTTGGCAGTAGCAATAAAACGAAGTGTGACGTCAGTGTCAGCTGGACAGACAGCTTTAAGTTTCGCCACCATCAGTTATTATTATTTTTCTTGTCAATTTCTTTATTTATCGGTCTAGTAGCATAACATAGGCCTATTCAGTAGTAGTGATGCAAATGGAAAATTTTCCGGAAAATTTTCCAGTGGAAAATTTTGAAATTTTTTTTCTGGTGATTGACGTTTTTGCCATTGTTTTGGAGACTTGTTGCAGTCGTTTGAAAAGACTATGTAATATTCAAAGACCGAAAACTTCTCTATCATCCCTGCATGTTAACTTTTGGAACCAACTGCACCCTCTATGTCTATTTCAGATCTTTCCAGCTGAATATCAGACATTAAATGGATTTCAGATTTCTCTAGTTGAATTTCAGATATCTATCAGAAACCCAACTTTGAAAGGATCTTAAATTCAACTGGAGAATCTCCAATTCATCTGGAAATGTGTGAAATTCATTTGGGTAGATCTGAAATCGATTTGGAACTAGATCTGAACCATGAGGTGGAAATGGAAGATGTGCATGCAGTTTGTCCTCAACGAAGATCGGACAATATGTCAGAACTTAGAAACTGTCATAGTTATTCTTCTACTCATCACAGATATCTTTAGTTTCCAAATATCTCACGAGTTTACAGTCTTCCAATATGGTCGCTCATGTATAATGCTGCGTGGACTGTGTTCTTATTCTTCACATATTCATCAACATATGGAGAATTTGTATCACTATGATCAAGGCTGCACAATAAAGCTTGACTTTCAAGCTAACAAGCAAACTCCAAAATTATTTTTGCTCCAGATCTTTCACATTGCATGAAATTATACCTCTATTCTAAAGCAAGATTCACGTTATAACAAACGGTGTCAGCGTGATATCAAAAATGATAACAAATTAGCACAAGCCACTGGTGGCAAAGGAATGTTCAAAAATCCGCGGACGGAACTCGCAGTGCTGCGATCGCTTTAATCGAAATAATGATGAAATCAAGACTTTTAGACCCATTCTATTGGTATGTATACCTGCGTCGGCTGCGGAAGCGTCCCAATTATAGGGCGTATCACAAAAATCAAAATTTTCCAAAATTTTCCATAATTTTCCAAAATTTTCCAAAATTTTCCAATTTTTTCCATAATTTTCCATGGAAAATTTTGATTCAAAATTTTCCGGAAAACTTTCATCACTATTCAGTAGTATTTAGTAGCATTCACTATTGCAGATTCTTTCTCGGACTGATTTTTCAATAGTTTTTTTCATTATATTTACGCCTTGTGATCGTGATTTTTGCTTTTATCAGTATTATCCAGTAGTATTCAGTATTATATTATATATTCACTACTTTTCATCACTTGGTCTTGCTCATTGACCCACTTTTGTATGACGTAGTCCCTGACAAATATGGTTACGAGGAGTAGATTTCGATTTGCTAGCCAAATCCTTCGCCTCCCCGCTGACCGTCCTGCCCGTGTTACAATGGATTGGGTACCACAAGGCGGTACAAGAAAGGGAAGAAGACATTTCGTGAAGATCTTGCGAACATATAGCTTATTTGAATGGGTGCCAGTAGAAGCATTTCACTCGAATAAACCCGATTTTTTGATCGAATGATGAAAGGCATAATTTATGACATCTTCGCATCAGTGTGAGCTTTGAATTCAAAGCCAAATTTCTTTACATCTGTGTATTCATTCACCAACTACTTTTCTACATTCTAAAAAACGTGCACAGAAATATCGATAAATACTTCCGCAGGTCACAGAGGATGGATGCAAATGCATATTTACAAATATTAAACTGTACAGGTAATAGGACACTTCCTATTCATGGCCCGACCGATGTGCATGTCGGGTTTTTTTTCTGTCATGCATGTTTCTGGAAAATGAGGTTAGTTCATCCTTGATGAGATTTAAGTCCGAACCAGGTTGAGATTTCACAGGCTCAGCTCCCTGCTGTTGTTCTGTGGCAGTAGCTGTTTCGTCCACTTCGAGGATTTCAGTAAAAGTAACTGGTTGTGTCCTGTAGCGTGCGTGACGGGGACGTCTTCGACCTTGCGGCTTCACAGCCCCTCCGTGAGAGCGAGCTGCAGCTGCTCGTAGTGTTTCCTCGTTAAGTGTGAGTCGTGGAAATGTTTCTAGCACGCCATGCTCAGAGTTTGAGTGTGAGAGAGGATCATGAACTGCTGCCTGAGCAAGAATGGTCGTTGATGGACTGTCGTCTCTAGCGTCCATCTACCGCGAAGATCTGGAAATTAAAGATAAACAGATTGAATTGTAGATTGAAACATAGAGTAGGGATATATAGGTAGAGTGTCGACTCAAAATAGTGCATGCAGACAGTGAAAATTTTTATATCAAAAGATTCAGTTTTTGCGGAGATTACGCTCCCGTGGTCCAAAACATTATTTGAGCAGTTTTAAAAATGTCAAAATTTTGCCAATTTATATACTACCGAGATGACGTCCTCTTTATAAGTAGTATGAAACAAGTTGGATATCAAAAGGAATGAATATTTGCTAATGAGCATCCTAACTGAGAGGAAATTAAGCTGGTAATCAAGAAAATTTCATGAACTGCATGATAATGGACGTTTTCATGAAAAAGTCGCGATATTATTCGTGCTTTCTCGGCTGAAATTTCAAGTTTTTAATTCAATTTTCAGTGGCACAATATTATGATTCACTAAATTTATGTTTCATTTCTTGAACCTGAATAGTGATGTGGACCCATTTACATCTTCTAAAGTTAACTGAAATCATTGTGTTTGAATACGTTGTTTCGCTCTACCATGGATGGCAGGTTGCCTGTGATATATAATCACGCATAAGAAAATAATCTTGAGGTTGAGCATGAAAGCAATAGGGTTATCAAGTTGCTAATTTAACAAACATTAACTCTGCAAGGCTGTGATGACACTGAGAATCTGAAATACCATCATTCCTTCTATATTACAGTCATGATCACTGAATTCCGTGGCAATTTCTTCAAAACTGCAAAAATTTGCCTATCTTGCCTTTTGTAACAATTAATAACCTGTATCCTCCTCGAGTTCATCTAATAAAATCGAAAGTGTATACACATTGGGGATTTAACTGGGGACTCCTTCGATAGCAGAACACGGAAGAGAGGCTAAATCAAACTATAAGAACCAGGATTATGAGGCATTCAAAAGGTGGTAGGCCTACTTTAATTGTGTTAATTATGGGGTTAACTCCCCATACCTTCAAATTGATCTGAAAGCTGTAATACTTCGTCAATTACTACAAAACTTCAGGCAAATTTTTGTCTTTCTGTCCGAATATTTCATGCAATTTGGTCATGTATTTTTAGAATTAGAAATGTTTGTGTGAAGGGTAAGCCATGTACATGCAAGTAGATCAGAAGTGTCATTCCCGCACGTTTCCGCTTACTTCCGTACATGCATTGTTTCCCTTTGTTTTTTTATTTCACAAGTTGTTATTTGAAATGACCTCATGAATTATTAGAACCCTGTCGATTTTTTGCTGCCAAAAATACTGTAATTAAGATTTTAATAGATCGATTTCATTTGAAAGTCGAAGAGAACAACATAGCGGATGTGACAATTATCGCTGAGAGAAACTATACGTGACTACTGTGCGGTTGTTCTGGCCATGTGGAAATTCTACTATTATTTCATAATTGAATGCTGCCTCATGCGTGTTCTTTGCCTAAAATTATGGCGCTGATTGTTTATTATTTAAATCGTTTTATTTCTATGATTATCTGCATAAAGTTGGAATCATTACAATGATCACCCGATGAACAGATTACGCATTTCCAATTACTTTATTTAGTTTTTTCACTTGCCTTGACCCCAGAAACCTTGTTTGTCTTATTATGTTTGCGCAACTAAGTTGAAGGACAGAAGTAATGAAATGTATATAAATTTAGATTCAATACAAAAAAAGCAAAAGTAGGCCAAAGAGAGTAAACATGTTCTTCATTATTTCACCATATGTTTGTACTGTAAATCGGGAAATTATAGCGGCGGTTTGAATTTCGCGAAGTGTGCTAAATTTGCAGAAAATGAAACAGCTACGAAATTTTCTTTTTTCCAATTTCTACATAAGCCTCCGTGCAGGCCCTTCCTTTTAAACCTCATAATTGTGCATTACTAAGCACCAACTCTATTTTTTTCAAATCAAGTTCAGCAAAACTCCCCAAAGCTTGGTGGAAATGTATGAGTTAAGAGTCAAAGTACATGTAGAATACACTTTAGACGGACTGGCGGAGTCCATACGTCTTCTATCGGTCGATGGTAGCGGCTAAGATGCAACAGTGTGAGGTTTTTATTCTATGATGTGAGTCATATAAGTATGTTGACGGGAAGTTCGTGTTTCCTGTTGATCGTAGGTTTGGATGTGTTACTGCTTTTGTTTCCTCATACAAGAGCAGATGCTACAATGCAATGACCTCCCGTAAACATGAATGACTCTACAAGCACTTTCACTGACAGTGAAAACAAAATATTGCAAAACAATGAAAACAAACATAAAATATCGCATGACTAAGCCTTCAGAGTTTCTTTCCAACAAGCTTGGATGGTTTTAGACTGTCCCGTCAACTTGCTCAAAGTCTGAACCATCCAATTGGCATATTTAGAATCAAGACAAGCGAATCATATATTATTTAGCTACTTTCGACATATTGTAATTTTCGTAGCAAATGTATTTGTCATTTTTTGTTTGGTAGTTGAGCGGATTAACAAAAAATGCAAGGCCGCGAAATCCTGCAATTTGTGAAAATTCCCACTTTTGCAGAACCCTTTGTAAAAACTCGCCACAGATCACGAACAGTTGGAGAGAGTTAGAAAGTCAGAAATGCATGTGATGCCTATCTACATGTACAGTATAACCGACAAAATTAGTCATGGGGTGCGTAGAATTATTAGAAATCACAAATCAATCATCTTCGACCGCAAACTTTATTATCGTTAGCCTATGCACGATGTTTCGGTCAATCATGTGTCGGAAGTTTGTGACGACATACACTGAGCGTTTATGCCAAGACTTCATGATTGGATTTCATGCAGCTTAATACAACTGTGCAGATAAATATTTCGCAAGCAAAGAGGTAAGCAAACTATCGAAAAAAAGAAGCATGAGGAAAAGCAACATGATTTAAGGCATGCCTACATGTGAGGAATCAGTCTCAGTCACATGCGTAGGCAGGAACTGCTACGTTTGTTACTCAAAATTACATTGAATGAAATATCCACAAAATTTGGTGGGGCACGGTGTGGGGAGGACATATACAAAAAAAGCTTACAACACCATGAAAAAGCATTATATTCTAATATAAATGTCCAGTGCAGTGTCTGTCATCACAAATGTCCAACACATACTTAAGTCGAAGACCAAACGTCGTGCGCATACTACTGAAAATTTGCGTTTGAAGATAATCGATATTTTCTTTATTTGAATTGCTCAACTGATCGATGAATTCTGGTATAAAGAAGTCAGAGAATCAATAGATATCTATGTATCTTTGCAGAATATAGGTATTCTATGAAGCCAGAGGAGCAAGAAAACATAGAAATCCGAGGCCGCGAATAGCTGATCTATCAGAAAACACAAAAAAATTACGGAGTAAGGGGATTTAATAAAAGAGCAGCCATATCGAGATATTTTAGATTTTTCTCTCCTGCTCTGATTCCCTTGTCGTTTGGAACATTTTGTCGACTCGTTTTTGTAGCTGGAGTTCAAAGGATGAGAAGGACATAATGCTTTCTCCGCTAAACTCACACCTAGGCCATCACAAAACTCAACAAATTTCGTTTTGCGAGGTATTTCGAATATTATGTACAAATGATCTTCAAAGTTGATTAATTCAACATACGGCATTTTTTGATGTTGCACCAGGCAGATTATCCGTAGCTCGCAATTGATCTTATTATGGTGCAGTACCACATTCCATAGCCCGGTCTTCGGTGCTTTCACTTGACGCAGAGAATACAACATGTATACTCTTTTGCGAATTTCATGGCAGATTGCCTTCACAGATTTAGAGGATATGTATTTCCTTTCGAAGTCCTATCAGGTCAAGTTGGATATCTTATTTGTGAACGCAGCTAATTTGGAAATGTTACAATCTTGTCATCATTCAGATAAGCACGTCTATTTGCTTTCTATTTCAGTGTTTCAGGCTATGAATTTTGTAAATCTTTAATCATGACAGCGCATATCAGGTGTTTTGCTCGCTACTGTCAGGTGATAGGAAACGATAACGCCTCGTCGAATGGTCCAGGCGTTTGTCGCCCGAAATCTCCCGCTGACAGTGAAACCATAAGAAGAGTGAAGCTACGACATCGGGAAACCTAGGCGGTCGATGGGTGATGCCTAGGCGCGCTTGTTAGTGTATCGGCAAAGTCGTGACCCGAACTTGCAAACGAGAATTGAAGTGACCAAAATTGAAGTAAGAATTAGAAAGTCAAACTCCGTTCGAGAATGAATAGCAGAACAATAAGTGTATGTAGGAGTGCATGTTAGTGGTTTTACTAATCTCGTGCGGGAGTTCTTGGAGGAAGAGGAATATACAACTGCAAGTTAGAAAGAATAATTGAAGGATTTGTATTTTACATCATGTGGGACGGCTACATGGAATCGGTGGGTGAAAAATAATAAAAGCTCTTGTATCGAAACTGTAACGGGTTGGTTATCATCAGGAGTTTGGGAATTGCGTATTTTTCTCATTTTCCTTATTTGCAGACCAGTAGTAAAACCATAGGCAACACAATCGCATTTTTTGAAGGAATCGGTTAACGATGGTCGATCAGACGTAGTTTTAACTTTAGTTTAACAGGCCTGGTGTTTGAGACCTGAAGCCCGTGCCACTTTTCAAAATTTTTACAATGAAGTTTGAAATACAAGGCATCGTTGACATTGACGCAAATGAAACACGTGTTGAAGTGAAGCAGGTGATCTCTAAAAGCAAATGTTGCGTCAATCTTTTAGTGTGTATTTCTTCAAAATATTTCTGTTGTTTTCACAATAGTCATTTTAATCTTTTCAGAATTGTTCTATCATTCGCAAATGTTTTTCATATCTATGCCACTTTATAAATATAAACTGTGCTGTTCATCAGCGTTTATAAATACTGTCAATTTACGTTTTACCGATGTTGTTGTGATAGTAAACGGTTTATATAATATTTTACCATGACATTTATTGCCATCAGGGCTTAACTAAATTTAGATTAGGCGGGCCTACATCAAGCTTGATCAGGCATAGAGCTGACAACCCTGCCCAAAGACAGTTTTATTGCTTAATTTTTAGCCCAGGCTTGGTTTCAACCTTCTAGGTCATATTATTTATAGGTCATGAAGTAATTAATCACCGTCATTCTTGCGTGTAGATTAGCACTTGCTTTGCGGGAGTTAGCTCTGAAGCTGACTTGTGTTCAAATCCTTATTAGGCGAGTTGTCTTTAGGGAAATAGGATGTAGCCATCCATTTGGACTTAATTTGTATCATTAGTTGATTATCACATGCTCAGCATTTAGCAACAATCGTTCTCTTAGAAATATGCATCGATTTGAATGAGATACTGTGAATGGTAACAAATATAAATCGGAAATATGGCACTAGTGGAATCAAATTGTTCTAGCTGGCACTTCTATATATTGCTCCTCTATAAGCATGACAGGTAATTTATTTATGCATATTTGATATCATGATTTTCCTCCGGACAATTATGGTCCCTCTCTTTGCGTCACATCACAATAAAATTGGCAAAAATAAATCGATTTCCAGCATGAAAATAATAGCACTCTTTGTGAACTCTTGTACGGAGGTCAGTGGAATTTTCAAAGTCCAATGCGCTAAATAAACCGATTCCCTTTTTATAAGTGTCTGTTGAAATGAAATGGAATTATAAAAATATAACGATTTTTAGCTCCTGTCCACTAAAATCACATCAATAAACTAGAGTGCATAGAACATGCTGTTTTGCCACATAAAATCAGTGAAACATAAAAGTGATATTATTTTTCATGTTAAAAATCGTTTTTTGCCCATTCTGCTGCAATGTGACTCGAAGAAAAGGGGTATTACCGTATTAATGCACGTTTTCAATGCAACTTCAATAAAACATCAGACAATGATGCAAACTGCGGCATTCGTGTGCGCTGGGTTGATGTAGAAATTGACAGGAATTTATTTTTTGGATTATAATTCTCATTCTAAATTACATTGATTCTCATTCAGTAACTACAGACTTTTTAGAATGGGAATTCGTAGATGACTTATATTTCATTTCATCTCAATAATTCGAACAACAACAACGTCAACTTTTATCGGATAGAACTGCTGCAATTTTTGCATTTACGTTCTCCTAAAGTAGATGCTATTTTTATATTACTGCAATGTGTTTATTATTTCGGAAACTATGATTTACATTTATATGTAACATGATTTCTGTTTCAAAATCTGTGACTCACATTTCCTATCGTGCGATTTCTATTTCAATGCAATCATTCGCTCTTCTATAATGCGATTACTTTTTTTAAACGAAAATTATGATTTTCATTCAATTACTGCGAATACTGCAACTTATGTTTCAAAAGCTACTTGTGTATCATCAGTGTAACACTAAAGACAAATAACTTTAACCAAGATAGTGAACTGTCGGAAAATGATAATATCCAACTGCGTGTTATTCATGCAATCTCCGAATCCAATTCTCAAACCAGACTGTGAATGAAAAATTTACATTCGCACGTAGAAACATCTGGAGAAACTATAAAATCGCATTTGCAAATGTCAAATCCATTTAATAGAATAAAATATTGAAAACAGTGTCTCTATTCGCATGTAGAAAAGTTTCAATGAGTCATAAAATCACTTTCAGCTATAGATAAAGGTCAGATTTAAATCACTAATAAGAGGAATACATGGAATGAAACAGCTGATAGAACGATGCGGAGTATTAGAAGTAATGTTAATGAGGTGCATGATAGCACAATACATGTACCGAGTGCTTAACATTTGAGCACAATGAGCATTTCTTGATGACCCACGATGCACTTTTTAGCCATGTCTCGTTACAAGATGTGTCACAGTTCGTGTAAAAGAAAACAACTCGGGATCCTCTTCGACCAAGGTTTCTGCAAATGTACGCTCAAAGTAAGGAAAAATGTAAAGCAGTATCTATACTTAGCTTTCAGTCTAGCTAATTAGCTTTCATTTGTCTTCTGTAGATCTCAGCTCATTCTGCAGTTTGCCTTCGTGGCCAAGTTCAACAGCTTGTGAAATCGGAAGAGGAAAGCATTGTGTGTATTTCTTGTTTATTGCATATTTACAATAAGCATCAATGTCAAAAGATAGGTTATATACTATTCACAGAAACCATTTGCCGAAGAACGTTAGACTAATTGCCGACGATCAGCCGGCTGACTGAACTTAGCTTGCATTCCAATTAATCTTATATGTGTTATTGGTTTTGGGAGAAAACCCATAATCAACAAATGACTTTATATATCTCATACTCTCTCCTCAGCGTTGTCATTTATTTCCTGAGACTTTGAGATTGCCATTGCATAACATGAGACAAGCTTGGGAATAAAAGATTCATTGATCTGGGTCGGTTTGTTTTTATATCTCATTGTATTAAGCTTGTCTACAAGAATTTGATAGAAAGGGGATTTCTCTTGTTCAATATAGCTCCTGAAAATTAATCAATACGAAGCATTTTTTTAACTCACTCATGATAATGCATAGAATTAGAGTTATTTGCTGACATGATGCGAATGCAGAGGTTATCGAAAATTGATTGCAAACATTGATGAGCTGAGCAATTGATTAATTTTTTGACGTCAATCAAAATCGATCAATCTAATTGTCAACTGAGGTAATCAATATATGGGAAACCGGGTCATGACGGATCACCACGATTCCAACAACAGTCATACTTGTTTCACTGTTCTGAGCCAGCACCTACCATAGGAAATGATAAATAATCAAGTCTTAAACGTCGTTTTCATCCATTTAAATCTAATTCTCAAGGCCGCTACGAAAGTGACTGTAATGAATAATGCAAACTCTGTCCATTTCTCCCTGATGCTAACGAATTTTGTCAAAATTTGTCAAATTGTTTGTATGCTGGCAATTAAGTGTTGATCAGTATGATGAGGTGGAAATCCACGTCAAGAATAGAACCTAAAAACCTCGTTATGTGATCCGCTCCGCAGTGCGATGAACTGTTATGCATGTAAAACATTTTGCCATGTCGTATTGGTTGTATAGTTGACCTTATTTCTGCAGATCTATGCGTGTACAAATAAAGTTATCAAATTGTTGTGACTATCTGCTCTGTGGAGCACCAAGCACCAATTAACTGCTATGTTCGGAATATTTTACACTTGCGATTAGCTTGAATTTTATCATAGTAACTGCAGTAGAATCCACATAATGCGGTGCTTCAAGGGATGCAGTGCTTTGGATGTGCAGAAATGTGCGCATTACTAGATGCTCAGGATACAGCTTCTATATGCACGCAAGCCTGCTACTTCGTGTTGTGATAAGTGTTCGATATGATGCGTTGTGAAGTTTACGCGGTAATATATTAGCAATGCATGTTTCCAAAGTTGTTGTTTACATGTGGCTTATTTCATGAATATATCAGGCACTAATCAGCACTGCTAAGGCTTGTAAAAAATGGTGAGAAAGGGACAAATAGCAAATGGGCAATCTTTATTCATTCAAGAAGCTTATTGTTTGACCTGTATACAAATACAAAATATTTCAGCATCTCTTTAAATTTTATAATGACCTGTAAACTGCATGTAGTAGATAAACTGACAACAAGGGTCTATCGCAGTACATGGAATATCTACAGGGAATGATAACTATTAAGTCAATAAAAGACACCAACACCCTTGACTTCCTCGATCACACTCGCCCGACCCAGACATGTAGCCGAAGTCCGTGGTGGAGACGAGGACGGTACAAAGTTGAAAGTAGTAGTTAACTTCAAGTGACATCGACAGCTTATTGTCCGCTTATTCTCATTCTCTCTAGACATTCAACATGTTACGACAGACCTTTGTTATCAATATATATTGTGTGACGTAGTCGAATGGCGAGCTGATATGCTGTCTCGCTACAACATGAATGCTATATATACATGTACATACGCAAAATTACATGTACATCATTAACTTGCGCGCACACGCTGGCCAAACAGAGCCGAGGGACACAAACAAGTTGAGTTGGAGGTAAGTCCAAGCAGTGAAAGGTCACAAAAGAAAGTTTGCAAATGACACTGTGTCTGGGCTTGGCCTCTTCGGATTCGTTCGGTCGGTGGATGGAGCAGAACCAGTGCAAGAGGGATGGCACTGCCTCGATGGGAACATCGGAGGCAGTGACGCAGAGGTCCTTGACGTCGGTGACGTAGGGTGTCACTAAGCGCGACATGAGGTCCCGGGAAGTTATTTTCATCGGGAAGTGAACTCCTAGCGCGCTTCTTAAAAGAGCGCGGTAATGGGGTAATGCTCCCTTGTAGCCGTCATAGGGACCGCCTCGAGGCCGTAGAGGAGGATGGGTTCCACTGCAGCACGAAAAAGTCGCACCTTCGAGTCGTCTGTCGCCGAGGAGTCGAAGAACTTCCTTAGAAGATACAACGCTCTCCATGCTTGGGTTCTTTGCTCCGAGATGATGGCCGTAGGCGGGAAGATGAGGGTGCCGAGGCACTTGAAATCTCGACACGGTGAGATGGGTTCTCCTGCGGGCAGGCTGAGGATGGCTGCGGTGTTGCAACCGACGTGGAGCACCTCCGTCTTCCTTGCATTGACTTGAAGGCCAACCCGAGCCCCCTCCTCGCAGAGTCGGGTCAAAGCGCGCTGGGCTGAGTCCGGATCACGACAAAGAAGGGCGATGTCGTCGGCATAGGCGAGGGCAGGCAACGGAACTGCTGGATGTCTGGAAATTCGGCGAGAATACTGGCAGCATTCTGTCTATAATAATAGGACAATAAGCTGTCGATGTCACTTGGAGATGACTACTGCCTTCACTCACGTTCCTTTTGCACCATTAGGGTGGCCTAGTGAATGAAGAAGGTGCGAAATGGATCGTCTCCAACGCGGACTTCGGTTCGATTCCAGGTTTTTGGGCGGGCGCGGTCGAGAAATCAAATGCATTTGCCGAAATTCAAAAGAACCCAATTAAATGCAGCTCCGCTACTTATGCATCAAATTTCTCCTTTTAATTAAATCTTCTACTAGAATGATAGCGAGAAATAGATTTGGTAACAATGAAATTTTGCTTATTACCTTTGTTGATCATTTGATTTCAAGAAATACATGCACCGGTAGCTGGTGTTGTCGAGAAATATAAATAGTCTGGCAGCCCTAACGAGTTTAAGGAATTCGATTGCAAGGAATGAGGCCGAAAATGAGACTTTCACAGAATGATGTACACCTTTTACCTACTAAGAATCTGCGCGTCTGCGAGTTTTAACTGGCTCCGTATGTTGTCAAACAGGCTTAAAGAAAACCCAATGAGATGCAGTTTTTAGTTTTTGGCAAAAATGAAATTTTCTATGCTTTCTCTTGTTAAGTGAGAAGTACTTAGTCCAGAGCCATAATTTCTGGTATGATAGGGATGGTGGAGCACATTGAACCGTGAGGCACATAGAACTATAGAGTAAGTATATCAGAGTAGCAAATCAGCATTTATTAAATCTCCAATGTATATACAGTTTCGATTTCGTTAAATGAACTAAGTTCAGACCCAGTGCCACATGTGAGATATGCAAATTTTTGAACTTCTTGAGAAATGTACATACACGAATTTGACTGATTATGATAGCAATACAGAAAAAAGAAAAATAATTTTCAAATCCTCTATATCATGACAACCTTGGATAGGTGCCTAATTTGGTTTGCTAAATTAGCAATTCAATGGGTTGCCACTACTTTGTTTTTGTTTAGCTTTGTAGCTTTCAAAAATGCTCAAATAATCGTTTGGATAATCGCAATCTCCGCAAAAAACTGATTATTTTCATATAAAAATGTTCACCGTATACAGATACTTTTTTGAGTCGACACTCTGCCTACTATATTGTTATTCTATGCATTGAACCACCAGCCTTTTCACCAGCCAATTATAGTGGAAGCCCTATGCTTTAAGACATTGTTTATTGTAACAAATGAATATGATTCATCTGATAATTTCAACTGTTCATGCTCTCTATCACTATTTCCATAGGATTCCCCAAAATTTCAATGAAAAAGTAAATTTTCAGAAAAACTTTTGTTTTAATGCAATCAACAACTTGCGCATATTTTCATTAGGCAGCATTTTTCGCGAATATTCCTTATCAATTTTCATTGATCTATTAGTTAAAAACTATTTGAGTTCAGCCTTATTTGCACACGAGAACGATTTTGAAAAGTTAGCGATGCGGGGCACATTGAACCACCCAAGATGGGGCACTTTGAAAATGGTTCATAGTGCCGCACTTCGATGCTCATATTTTCTTTTATTGAGTGAACGAAGTGATTACAAGTGATATATACAACTCTATAAAAGTGACTGCTTAGAAATATTGGAGTAGTTATGGTATTCGTTTTTGTGCTCTGTATGTGTTTTCGAGAACAAAACACCAGGTGTTCATGGCGAATAATAAATACTGAAAAACTTTTAATCGAAAAATTGATATAGATAAGTGATATCAATCAAAATGATATGGCTTTGAATGCACTGGAACCTCCCTTGCTGGTCAAACACATTGAATTATTAATGCTTCTTGTTTTGGTTTTTGGTAAATTCTCAGCTTTTTTTCTTAGGCCTACTCGTGTATTGCATGTCTAAAAGTAATGCGCAGTGCCTATACAGGCATGCTTTAATTGATGATCAAAATGATCACATTTAGCATTAATGGTCTTACCAAGGCATTTCTATCATGAATAGAGCTACTAATCTGAAAACTCTGATAGTCTATCAGCATTTTTCTTTGAGAAACAAGCATGTATTTTTTCATATCAAACATATACCATCATTTTTGCCAATAAAAGTGTCAAACTATGAATTTTGTGACTTGATTTTTACAATTCATGAACTAAAGCCATAGATGTGATACATAATGTCTAATAAAGTTGAGCAGGAGGGCAATAAATAAAGGTGTCTCAATGTGCCCCATTCACATGAGGCACATTGAACCTTCTTAGATTCTTATCAGAAAAATTTCATTCCAATTCACATCTAATACATGCAAGTTTCACATTCCTTGAATATCGAATTCTCAAGCATCGAATAGTGGTACAAAAACAGGACTAAATTTGCAAAAATTTACTGTTTTAAAAATTGATTATAGATAATTTTTTAGACATAGGGAACGCATTCTCCGCAAAAAACTTATTCTTTTGATATGAAAGCTTCAACGAATGCTAGCATTTTTCGAGCTACCATTCTACCTGCTTGTTGCAAATTGTACCTTATGTCTAATTTCTATGTGTGTGTTTTAGTAGCATGTTTTAATTACATGCACCTTGTTAAGCTATCTGAAATAAACATTTCGAGTATTGGTTTCACTTTCGTGTGCCATGCTTGCAACAACACCTTCGTTCTGACGATTTGAATTCATGTATACTTAAATTATTAATTCATGCTATTTAATTCAATACAATACAAACTACATCAATTGGCGTTAGCGAGCTGGATTATTTATACAAGATGAGTTCCGAATTAGAAAGGTTGGATATTCATTCGTCCGAATGTACAGACTGGTTCACCAGGTTTGAACTATATTGCTTGACCAATGATAAAGTCGATCCTACCACGAATAAAACGGCATTTTTATTAACATTAGCCGGTGCAGAAGCATATAAGCTAATCAAGAATCTAGCTTTTCCTAAGACACCCGATTCTTTGACTACTACTGAGATTCGCAATTTAGTCGTGAAACACACCACTCCACAGAATTATGAAATTGCTGAACGGTCTAAGTTCTATTCGCTCTATCGGCGTTCCGATTTTATTGTGCAGATGCAGGGACAGGCCTCCACGTGTAATTTCGGGTCTTCCTTGGAGGAGCACTTGCGAGACAGGTTAGTAGCTGGCATTAATCACAATGAAATTAAGAAGAAATTGTTGTTGGAAACCTCCTTGACTTATTCTAAAGCAAAACAGATTTGCGAATCATTTGTTGACATAATGGCAGCGATATCTAAAAACGAAACAGAGTCAGTTGTTCACAAAATTCACAGTTCTTCCAGGAAAAAATTCAGTGCAAATTCACGATTCCAGAAATCACATCAGCCGAGTAGGCTTAATCATAATTCATTTCCACAAAATTCCAGTTCTAATGCTAGTCAGTTTGGAAAATGTTTATCATGTGGAGAACAACACAACAGAGCTACGTGTAGGTTTAGACACGTCACTTGCAACAAGTGTAACCGTCAATGTCACATAGCGAAAGTCTGTCAAACCGCTTCTCAATCCACGTCCCAAAATCAATCCAATTCAACTAGCAGGCCCATAAGTTCAGGTTGTTCATTCTGCGGTGGAAGGAATCACTCGTCTCAGGCATGCCGATTTCGAAATGCCACATGTAAGACTTGTTCTAGGAAAGGACATATAGGCAGAGTCTGTCGTTTCGGGGTGGGATATGTTGATGATGGTGAAGAGTCAAACATCTCCACAGTAGAGAATGAATTTGCTGACTTAGTGATGTATACCGATCTTTCCGGTTCACACATTAAGAAGTTTCTCACAGTTGCCAATTCTCATGCACTGAATGAAGTTGAATTTATTATTGACACGGGTAGCCCTCATTCATTTATTTCGATCGAGAACACCTTTTGTTTCAAGGAGAAGATATGTCCAGCAACCAGAAGTTGTCGAGGCATTACCGGTCATACATACACGTACTACGGTGAAATCGACTTGTTTGTTGAAAATTCTCATAAAGCAAAATTCTGTGTTTGTGAAGGTCTCAACATACTCTGATGGAAAGATATACGCATACTCTATCCACAGATTGCTGAAATATTGAATCGACGTCCAGGTCAAGTTATATCTGATGAGATTGTGGGTCTTCTAAATTCCACGACAGATTTTTCCTCACTTAGCACGCTTATTGAGACCGTTTCCCAGAGTTCAGGTGGTTTGAAGGTCGATCCGATCCATGTTGATTGCGAAATTACTGAGCCTGTTTTTCATAAGTGTCGTCCTTTGGCGTATGGATTACGTGATCCAGTGAAAGCGAACCTTGAGAAGCTGGAGAAGTCCGGCATTGTTGAGAAGGTCAATAGTTCAAGGTGGGCCACACCTATTGTGTGTCCCATTAAGGCAAACGGTACTGTTCGCATTTGCGGAGACTATAAGGTCACAGTGAACCCTTTTTTTGCGCCAACGAGCGTGTACAACACCCGAGCCTGAAGACATTTTCACACAGTTATCGAACTCCAGCGTGTTCAGTCGAATTGATTTGGAGAACGCTTTTCTTCAGTTGCCTTTGAATGAGCAGTCGCGCGAGCTCAGCACCATAAACACTCCATTCGGTCTCTATTCGTATAGGTTTCTCCCGTTTGGCATGACGATTTCACCTAATGTATTTCAGGAGACTATTGACAGGCATTGGTAATGTGGTAGCTTACCAAGATGATATGGTAATTCATTCCAAAGATCGAGAATCCCACATGCACACATTGACTACTGTTTTGAAACGTTTCTGTGAATACAACGTCAAGATCAACAAGGCCAAAAGTGTTTTTGCGGTTGAGAAAATCAAATATATAGGTTTCGTTTTATTGAAAGATGGAATTCATCCAGATGTTGACAAGTTTGATCCTATCATTAAGTCTCCTGATCCTATTTCCGTTACCGAATTACAGTCAATTCTCGGTTCATTGCAGTACTACAGCCGATTTCATGCATCTTTCGCAGAAGTAGTAAGAAAACGGCGAACACCAGATAGCGCAAGATGGCCGCCATCGCTGACTCCCCCCCTCCCCCTCCCCTCCCCCTCCCCTCCCCCTCCCCCCCCTCTGGAACGGCAGAGTGTCGTGGTCGGCCGCCGTGGTGCTTTGGGTCTGAGTGTCGTGGTGGACTTGGGCGACCGCCAGGATTAGTCTTGAGGCTATAGTGTGTGATGTTTTTCGTGCTGAATGTTGGGTTGTAAAATGGGTTGTTTCGAGTGGAAGGAGTGGTCGGATGAGAAAACGGAGGTCGGATTCGTGTTCAGCGTGAAATTCTGCATCGGTAGGGTGAGTTTCAAGGCAATCGGTGAGAAAAAATTTTCAACATTTTTCGAAAAACGACAGAGTTAGAATTTGGGACGTTTTGGTGTGTAGCGTCCAAACGAAGCATCGGATGAGAAAACGGAGGCCAGATTCGGAATCTACGTGAAATTTTGGGTTAGGAAGGATGTTTCCAGCGAAATCGGAGAGAAAAAATTTTCGGCTGACGTCCCCCCCCCCTCTGGACAGCTTGCTTCGATTTTGGCTTCCAGTGGACGGATTTTGTCGTGCGATAGCTCGTTTGAAAGCTAAGAGTGAGACACATTCAGTGAAAGAATCGGCTTGTTCCTATCTGTCTTCGTTTAGATGTGAGACGCCATTTAAGATTTTGGGACATTGGTGAAAAACGACAGAGTTAGAATTTGGGACGTTTTGGCCTCTAGCTTCAAAACGAAGCATCGGATTGGAAAACGGATTTCAGATTTGGAATCAGCGTGAAATTCTTTATCTGTATGGTGAGTTTCAAGTCAATCGGAGAGAAAAAATTTTCAACATTTTTCGAAAAAACGACAGAGTTAGAATTTGGGACGTTTTGGTGTGTAGCGCCCAAACGAAGCATCGGATGAGAAAACGGAGGCCAGATTCGGAATCTACGTGAAATTTTGGGTTAGGAAGGATGTTTCCAGCGAAATCGCAGAGAAAAAATTTTCACTGACGTCCCCCCCCCTCTGGACAGCTTGCTTCGATTTTGGCTTCTAGTGGACGGATTTTGTCGTGCGATAGCTCGTTTGAAAGCTAAGAGTGAGACAAATTCACTGAAAGAATCGGCTTGTTCCTATCTGTCTTCGTTTAGATGTGAGACGCCATTTAAGATTTTGGGACATTGGTGAAAAACGACAGAGTTAGAATTTGGGACGTTTTGGGCTCTAGCTTCAAAACGAAGCATCGGATTGGAAAACGGATTTCAGATTTGGAATCAGCGTGAAATTCTTTATCTGTATGGTGAGTTTCAAGTCAATCGGTGAGAAAAAATTTTCAACATTTTTCGAAAAAACGACAGAGTTAGAATTTGGGACGTTTTGGTGTGTAGCGCCCAAACGAAGCATCGGATGAGAAAACGGAGGCCAGATTCGGAATCTACGTGAAATTTTGGGTTAGGAAGGATGTTTCCAGCGAAATTGGAGAGAAAAAATTTTCACTGACGTCCCCCCCCCTCTGGACAGCTTGCTTCGATTTTGGCTTCCAGTGGACGGATTTTGTCGTGCGATAGCTCGTTTGAAAGCTAAGAGTGAGACAAATTCACTGAAAGAATCGGCTTGTTCCTATCTGTCTTCGTTTAGATGTGAGACGCCATTTAAGATTTTGGGACATTGGCGAAAAACGACAGAGTTAGAATTTGGGACGTTTTGGGCTCTAGCTTCAAAACGAAGCATCGGATTGGAAAACGGATTTCAGATTTGGAATCAGCGTGAAATTCTTTATCTGCATGGTGAGTTTCAAGTCAATCGGAGAGTTTCAAGTCAATCGGCGAGAAAAATGTTCAACATTTTTCGGAAAAACGACAGAGTTAGAATTTTTGCGATGGCTGCCTACTGTAGAGCCAAAACGAAGCATCGGATGGGAAAACGGAGGCCAGATTCGGATTCAGCGTCAAATTCTACATGGAAATGGTGTATTTCCAGCTCAATCGGAGCACTAGAACCGGAGATAGACGGGATTTTTAGTGTTTGGATGATGGGTATTACGTCATCAGCTGATCGCCACACACTATATAAGCTGGGAACCGACGGAGACTTTTCATTTAGAGGAGAACGATTGTCAGAGGTAGGTCGTCTCTCTGAGCTCCGATGATAGCTTCGGACATTCCAAATCCCGAGTTTCTGTAAGAAACCGACTTAGAAAATTTCATTGCTGATATCAGCTAAGGCGTCAGACTTCGAGGTTCGCCAGGAGATGGCCTTCGTCTCCAGGCCATAAAAGACTCCAAAACTTTAAAGGCTTGTAACTTTGCTTCTACAAGTCCGTTTGACTTGATTCAAAAAAGGTTCGGTCGCTATTGACCTGGCCTAAGTGATGGACTACTTATAAAATTTCATAAGTAGTGCTAAAAAGTTGAAAAATTTAAATTCACTATTTTTGGAGGTTTTCTGGGGTTTTCGACCCTGCTGAAGTCAATGAAAGCATTTTTAATGATGTCTGAGCCAGTCTTCTCATGCTATAAGCGGCTTTTCACTGAAAGCGAGCAAGACACGGAGAGTTTTGCTGTAATATTCCACTGACAGGGTGTTCCTTCGGGACGGCGGACGATGCCGTAGTGATAAGTGTGGCAAGGGAATGTGTCATATTTGAGACCGTAACCGCTGGGGCAACTCATGTTGGGCATTTGACACAGCTCTCAACGTAGCACTTTGAACGCCAATCGGTTGAGTCTTAGCTATCTTGTCATGGGTGGCCTCTAAACATCTCCATTGCAAAACGCTGGTGAATCAAGCTCTCTACGGCTTGCTATCAAGCTGATCAAAGCAATAACTTGGGATGTTTCCTCAAGGTTTTCAAGTATGCTGAGTTCAAATCTGCTATCAGATTTCAAATTCAACTAAGTCTAAGGCAGCTTTGAGGGGTTAGATCCCAGCTACTGATCACTACCTTTGACTCGGCGTTCCTGTTACCACTTCGGGGCAGTGACAATGATGTCTTCAGCTGTAAAGAGCGGGTATCGGGGAAGATCTCTCACTTCCCTAGTGATCAGTACAAGGCCTTCGGGCTGTCGACGGGATCGAGTGCCACTCACTACACTCAAATCTATCATTCCTCACTAAGTGTAAATTACTGACTATACATTTGTCCTGCTATCAGGTTGTTTTGACTTGGTATCTAGTTGAATAGTCTCTTGCTATCAAGAGATTCACTTCTGCTCATAAAGCACATCATCGCTGTAATACCTCCTTTGCTCGAGCGTTCCTTCGGGACGGCGGGTACTGCCGTAGAGGGATTGTGTTGCACGGGTTGTTCGTCGTTTGTTAGACCGAAACCTCTGAGCCGTTGCTCATGTTGGGCGTTCGACTTCATACTCAACGTGACGTTTTCTCTCGCCAGGTCAGAGTACTTCAGCCATTCGACAAAGGTTAGTCTTTATGATATGGAGTAGAGTGAAATGTAATTCATTAGATGCCCCTTCAATGATTGCTCCCATGATAAACGTTGATGAGACAAATGAAATGATTCTCATCTTCCTTTTTCAGTGATTGAAATCTACTAACACACTACCGTATAATCGTCCACTATGGGACAAGACATGATAGAGCCTCCACGCGCTTTGCCCTGGGCAGTCTTCGGACTGGCGAATACTATCATTAAGTTGAATCTGCTATCAGTCAACTTGAACGTTGCGTCGCGTTAGAGGGGTATATAAACCACTGCCTCTCATTTCATTTCATTTCAATCATGCAGACGCCGAACAGTCAAGTCAGCTCTCCTCGCGGACCGCAGTTAAGGCCGCGAAATTTATTTGAGGAGTTTGTCAGGCTAGAGGAGCAAGACAGAGTTTTTAATAATCTTGCTCGGATTGGCAATCCGATGACAGCAACTGCTGTCAATCCAACGGAATGGCGCTACATTCCACTTTTTAGCCATGTGCCAGCTAGTGTGGAAGTCGACAGTGCTACCAAAGAGAGAGTCAAAGACTCTCTCAGCAGAATTGGTAGGGTGTAAGATGACGTTACTCCCGAGAACGAACCATCGGCTCTCTTAAGGGCCACCATGGGGCAAGACATGATAGAACCTCCACGCGGTTTGCCCTGGGCAGTCTTTAGACTGGCGAATACTATCATTAAGTTGAATCTGCTATCAGTCAACTTGAACGTTACATCACATTAGAGGGGTATATAAACCACTACCTCTCATTCCATTTCATTTCAATCATGGAGACGCCAAACGCTGCAGTCAACTCTCCTCGCGGACCACAGTTAAGACCGCGAAATTTATTTGATGAATTTGCTAGAATAGAGGAGCAAGACAGAGTTCACAACAATCTTGCTCATATTGGTAATGCGATGACAGCAAGTGTTGTCAATCCAACGGAATGGCGCTACATTCCACTTTTTAGTCATGTGCCAGTTAGTGTGGAAGTCGACAGTGCTACCAAAGAGAGAGTCAAAGACTCTCTCAGCAGAATTGGTAGGGTGTAAGATGACGTTACTCCCGAGAACGAACCATCGGCTCTCTTAAGGGCCACCATGGGGCAAGACATGATAGAACCTCCTCGCGGTTTGCCCTGGGCAGTCTTCGCACTGGCGAATACTATCATTAAGTTGAATCTGCTATCAGTCAACTTGAACGTTGCAAATGAAGTTCGGTGTAATACTTCCTTTCGACGGGCGTTCCTGTAAAGGGCGGCGGTGAAACCCGTAGCTATGTATACCGCAGGGGACATTCGGCAATGGTCAATCTTGTTAAACCTCTCTGCGTCATGTTTGCAAGTGATTGCCTCTGTCTCAACGTAGTATGCATTCGCGCCAGGGCGACATTTAGCCAACTGTCGAAGGTTGCCTAAAACTTTCCATTGCATACGTTATGAGAACCATGAGTTCTACCTGTCTCTATCAATGAGACGAATTGATGAATGGAATGAAATGGGAGGACACTCACGCGCCACACGCAACATAACACACTTCTCTCTTCCGTAGTCTAACAAGCTCTTTACACATGGATCGCAGTCGATTGCTATCCCTGTATCAGAAGTGTAAGCTATCTTAATTTATTTGACACTATTTCATCTATTATCATCATCGTCCATATGAAATGTTTTAAGATTTACAAGTTAGACTAAGCGTTCTACTATTTGTGAATGAAAGATATAGTTTCAACAGTTTACAGATTGAAAATAAAGTTTCAATAGTGTGTGTGTGTGTATGTTAAGAATAAAGTTTTATCTGTTTGTATGTTAGAAATAGAATGAAGTTTCACCAGTTTACAAGTTAAGAATAAAGTTCTATCTGTTTATATGTTAGAAATAAAATAAAGTTTCAATAGTTTGCAAGTTAAAAATAAAGTTTCAATAGTTTACAAGTTTTAAAATAAAGTTTAAATAGTGTGCAAGATAAAAAATAAAGTTTGAACAGTTTACAAGCTGAAATAAAGTTTTAATAGTGTACACGTTGGAAATAAAGTTTTAATAGTTTATGTGCTTCAAAATAGAGTTATAACAGTTTATATGTTAGAAATAAAATGAAGTTTCATCAGTTTACAAGTTAAGAATAAAGTTCTATCTGTTTGTCTGATAGAAATAAAACAAAGTTTCAACCGTTAACAAGTTAAAAATAAAGTTTCAACAGTTTACAAGTTAAAATTAAAGCTTCAACAATTACAAGTTAAAAATAAAACTTCAAAAGTTTACCAGTTAAGAATGAAGTTTCAATAGTGTGTGTATATTAAGAATAAAGTTTTATCTGTTTGTATGTTATAAATAAAATGAAGCTTCACCAGTTTACAAGTTAACAATAAAGTTTTATCAGCTTGTATGTTAGAAATAAAATGAAGTTTCATCAGTTTACAAGTCAAAATAAAGTTTCAACAAATTATAAGTTAAAAGAAAAGTTCCAATAGTATGTGCATTAGAAATAACGTTTCAGCTGTTTGTATGTTAGAAATAAGATAAAGTTTCAATTGTGTGTACGTTAGAAATAAAGTTCTATCTGTTTCTATGATAGAAATAAAACAAAGTTTCAACCGTTAACAAGTTAAAAATAAAGTTTCAAGAGTTTACAAGTTAAAACTAATGTTTCAATAGTGTATGTATGTTAAGAATGAAGTTAGAACAGTTTACAAGCTGAAATAAAGTTTTAATAGTGTACACGTTGGAAATAAAGTTTTAATAGTTTATGTGCTTCAAAATAGAGTTATAACAGTTTATATGTTAGAAATAAAGTTTCAACAGTCTACAAGTTAAAAATAAAATTATAACTGTTTCAAGAGTTTACAAGTTAGAAATTAAGTTTCAATGGTGTATGCGTTAGAAATAAAGTTTTAGCTGTTTGTATATCAAAATAAAGTTTCAAGAGTTTACAAGTTAGAAATAAAATGAAAGTTTACCAGTTTACAAGTTAAGAATGAAGTTCTATCTGTTTGTATGTTAGAAATAAAACAAAGTTTCAACCGTTAACAAGTTAAAAATAAAGTTTTAAGAGTTACAAGTTAAAACTAATGTTTCAATAGTGTGTGTATGTTAAGAATAAAGTTTTATCTGTTTGTATGTTAGAAATAGAATGAAGTTTCACCAGTTTACAAGTTAAGAATAAAGTTCTATCTGTTTATATGTTAGAAATAAAATAAAGTTTCAATAGTTTGCAAGTTAAAAATAAAGTTTCAATAGTTTACAAGTTTTAAAATAAAGTTTAAATAGTGTGCAAGATAAAAAATAAAGTTTGAACAGTTTACAAGCTGAAATAAAGTTTTAATAGTGTACACGTTGGAAATAAAGTTTTAATAGTTTATGTGCTTCAAAATAGAGTTATAACAGTTTATATGTTAGAAATAAAATGAAGTTTCATCAGTTTACAAGTTAAGAATAAAGTTCTATCTGTTTGTCTGATAGAAATAAAATAAAGTTTCAACAGTTTACAAGTTAAAAATAAAGTTTCAACAGTTTACAAGTTAAAATTAAAGCTTCAACAATTACAAGTTAAAAATAAAACTTCAAAAGTTTACCAGTTAGAAATAAAGTTTCATCAGTTTACAAGTCAAAATAAAGTTTCAACAGATTATAAGTTAAAAGAAAAGTTCCAATAGTATGTGCATTAGAAATAACGTTTCAGCTGTTTGTATGTTAGAAATAAGATAAAGTTTCAATTGTGTGTACGTTAGAAATAAAGTTCTATCTGTTTCTATGATAGAAATAAAACAAAGTTTCAACCGTTAACAAGTTAAAAATAAAGTTTCAAGAGTTTACAAGTTAAAACTAATGTTTCAATAGTGTATGTATGTTAAGAATAAAGTTAGAACAGTTTACAAGCTGAAATAAAGTTTTAATAGTGTACACGTTGGAAATAAAGTTTTAATAGTTTATGTGCTTCAAAATAGAGTTATAACAGTTTATATGTTAGAAATAAAATGAAGTTTCATCAGTTTACAAGTTAAGAATAAAGTTCTATCTGTTTGTATGTTAGAAATAAAACAAAGTTTCAACCGTTAACAAGTTAAAAATAAAGTTTTAAGAGTTTACAAGTTTAACTAATGTTTCAATAGTGTGTGTATGTTAAGAATAAAGTTTTATCTGTTTGTATGTTAGAAATAGAATGAAGTTTCACCAGTTTACAAGTTACGAATAAAGTTCTATCTCTTTAAGTTTATAAGTTAAGAATAAAGTTCTATCTGTTTATATGTTAGAAATAGAATGAAGTTTCACCAGTTTACAAGTTAAGAATAAAGTTCTATCTGTTTATATGTTAGAAATAAAATAAAGTTTCAACAGTCTACAAGTTAAAAATAAAATTATAACTGTTTCAAGAGTTTACAAGTTAGAAATTAAGTTTCAATGGTGTATGCGTTAGAAATAAAGTTTTAGCTGTTTGTATATCAAAATAAAGTTTCAAGAGTTTACAAGTTAGAAATAAAATGAAGGTTCACCAGTTTACAAGTTAAGAATGAAGTTCTATCTGTTTGTATGTTAGAAATAAAACAAAGTTTCAACCGTTAACAAGTTAAAAATAAAGTTTTAAGAGTTACAAGTTAAAACTAATGTTTCAATAGTGTGTGTATGTTAAGAATAAAGTTTTATCTGTTTGTATGTTAGAAATAGAATGAAGTTTCACCAGTTTACAAGTTAAGAATAAAGTTCTATCTGTTTATATGTTAGAAATAAAATAAAGTTTCAATAGTTTGCAAGTTAAAAATAAAGTTTCAATAGTTTACAAGTTTTAAAATAAAGTTTAAATAGTGTGCAAGATAAAAAATAAAGTTTGAACAGTTTACAAGCTGAAATAAAGTTTTAATAGTGTACACGTTGGAAATAAAGTTTTAATAGTTTATGTGCTTCAAAATAGAGTTATAACAGTTTATATGTTAGAAATAAAATGAAGTTTCATCAGTTTACAAGTTAAGAATAAAGTTCTATCTGTTTGTCTGATAGAAATAAAACAAAGTTTCAACAGTTTACAAGTTAAAATAAAGTTTCACCAGTGTACAAGTTAGAAATAAAGTTTCAATAGTGTATATGTTAGAAATAAAGTTTTAGCTGTTTGTATATGAAAAACTAAGTTTCAAGAGTTTACAAGTTAAAAAATAAAGTTTCAATGGTGTATACGTTAGAAATAAAGTTTTAGCTGTTTGTATATCAAAATAAAGTTTCAAGAGTTTACAAGTTAGAAATAAAGTTTCAACAGTGTGCACGTTAAGAATAAAGTTTCAATAGTGTGTATGTTAAGAATAAAGTTCTATCTGTTTATATGTTAGAAATAAAAATGAAGGTTCATCAGTTTACAAGTTAAGAATAAAGTTTTATCTGTTTGTATGTTAGAAATAAAATAAAGTTTCGACCGTTAACAAGTTAAAAATAAAGTTTCAGATTAAAATAAAGTTTCAATAGTGTGTATGATGGAAATAAAGTTTAAGCGCTTTGTGCGTCAGAAATAAAGTTTCAACCGTTTACAAGTTAAAAATAAAGTTTCAACAGTGTGTACGTTAAGAAAAAAGTTCTATCTGTTTATATGTTAGAAATAAAAATAAAGGTTCACCAGTTTACAGGTTAAGAATAAAGTTTTATGTGCTTGTATGTCAGAAATGAAATAAAGTTTCACCAGTTTAAAAGTTAAGAATAAAGTTTCAATAGTGTGTATGTTAGAAATAAAGTTTCAATAGTGTGTATGTTAAGAATAAAGTTCTATCTGTTTATATGTTAGAAATAAAAATGAAGGTTCACCAGTTTGCAAGTTAAGAATAAAGTTTTATCTGCTTGCATGTCAGAAATGAAATAAAGTTTCACCAGTTTAAAAGTTAAGAATAAAGTTTCACCAGTTTAAAAGTTAAGAATAAAGTTTCAATAGTGTGTATGTTAAGAATAAAGTTCTATCTGTTTATATGTTAGAAATAAAATGAAGTTTCAATAGTGTGTATGTTAAGAATAAAGTTCTATCTGTTTATATGTTAGAAATAAAATGAAGGTTCACCAGTTTACAAGTTAAGAATAAATTTTATCTGCTTGTATGTTAGAAATAAAATAAAGTTTCACCGATTTACAAGTTAAAAAATAAAGTTTCAATAGTTAACACGTTAAAAATAAAGTTTCAATAGTGTGTATGTTAAGAATAAAGTTCTATCTGTTTGTATATTAGAAAGAAAATGAAGGTTCATCAGTTTACAAGTTAATAATAAAGTTTTATCTGTTTGTATGTTAGAAATAAAACATAGTTTCAACCGTTGACAAGTTAAAAATAAAGTTTCAATAGTTTGCGAGTTAAAACTAATGTTTCAATAGTGCGTATGTTAAGAATAAAGTTTTATCTGTTTGTATGTTAGAAATAAAATGAAGCTTCGCCAGTTTACAAGTTTAGAATAAAGTTTTATCAGCTTGTATGTTAGAAATAAAATGAAGTTTCACCAGTTTACAAATTAAAAATAAAGTTTCAATCGTGTGTACGTTAGAAATAAAGTTTCAACCGTTTACAAGTTAAAATAAAGTTTCAACAGTGTCTACGTTAGAAATAAAGTTTTATCTGTTTGTAAAGTTCGATCGTAGGATTTACTAGTTTGCAAGTTAGACTCAGCATTCTACTAGTTGTAAATGAAAATAACGTTTCAACAGTTTACAGATTAAAATAAAGTTTCAATAGTGTGTATGATGGAAATAAAGTTTAAGCGCTTTGTGCGTTAGAAATAAAGTTTCAGCCGTTGACAAGTTAAAAATAAAGTTTCAACAGTGTGTACGTTAGAAATAAAGTTTCAACAGTTTACAAGTTGAAAAATAAAGTTTCAACAGTGTGTACGTTAGAAATAAATGAAAGTAAGAACTTCATCGTATGAGTATTCAAAGCATGTTTTGTAAATCAAATGTGTGTAGTCCTGACATGATAGAATCGCGTTAGAAATAAAGTTTCAGCCGTTTACAAGTTAAAGATAAAGTTTCAACAGTGTGTACGTTAGAAATAAAGTTTTAGCTGTTTATATGTTAGAAACAAAATAAAGTTTCACAGTTTACAAGTTGAAAAATAAAGTTTCAACAGTGTGTACGTTAGAAATAAATGAAAGTAAGAACTTCATCGTATGAGTATTCAAAACATGTTTTGTAAATCAAATGTGTGTAGTCCTGACATGATAGAATCAAATGAACTTGACAAACGCGTTTGTCAAGCTTGATTCTATCATGTCAGGACTACACACATTTGATTTACAAAACATGTTTTGAATACTCATACGATGAAGTTCTTACTTTCATTTATTTCTAACGTACACACTGTTGAAACTTTATTTTTCAACTTGTAAACTGTGAAACTTTATTTTGTTTCTAACATATAAACAGCTAAAACTTTATTTCTAACGTACACACTGTTGAAACTTTATCTTTAACTTGTAAACGGCTGAAACTTTATTTCTAACGCGATTCTATCATGTCAGGACTACACACATTTGATTTACAAAACATGCTTTGAATACTCATACGATGAAGTTCTTACTTTCATTTATTTCTAACGTACACACTGTTGAAACTTTAATTTTCAACTTGTAAACTGTTGAAACTTTATTTCTAACGTACACACTGTTGAAACTTTATTTTTAACTTGTCAACGGCTGAAACTTTATTTCTAACGCACAAAGCGCTTAAACTTTATTTCCATCATACACACTATTGAAACTTTATTTTAATCTGTAAACTGTTGAAACGTTATTTTCATTTACAACTAGTAGAATGCTGAGTCTAACTTGCAAACTAGTAAATCCTACGATCGAACTTTACAAACAGATAAAACTTTATTTCTAACGTAGACACTGTTGAAACTTTATTTTAACTTGTAAACGGTTGAAACTTTATTTCTAACGTACACACTATTGAAACTTTATTTTTAATTTGTAAACTGGTGAAACTTCATTTTATTTCTAACATACAAGCTGATAAAACTTTATTCTAAACTTGTAAACTGGCGAAGCTTCATTTTATTTCTAACATACAAACAGATAAAACTTTATTCTTAACATACGCACTATTGAAACATTAGTTTTAACTCGCAAACTATTGAAACTTTATTTTTAACTTGTCAACGGTTGAAACTATGTTTTATTTCTAACATACAAACAGATAAAACTTTATTATTAACTTGTAAACTGATGAACCTTCATTTTCTTTCTAATATACAAACAGATAGACCTTTATTCTTAACATACACACTATTGAAACTTTATTTTTAACGTGTTAACTATTGAAACTTTATTTTTTAACTTGTAAATCGGTGAAACTTTATTTTATTTCTAACATACAAGCAGATAAAATTTATTCTTAACTTGTAAACTGGTGAACCTTCATTTTATTTCTAACATATAAACAGATAGAACTTTATTCTTAACATACACACTATTGAAACTTCATTTTATTTCTAACATATAAACAGATAGAACTTTATTCTTAACATACACACTATTGAAACTTTATTCTTAACTTTTAAACTGGTGAAACTTTATTCTTAACTTTTAAACTGGTGAAACTTTATTTCATTTCTGACATGCAAGCAGATAAAACTTTATTCTTAACTTGCAAACTGGTGAACCTTCATTTTTATTTCTAACATATAAACAGATAGAACTTTATTCTTAACATACACACTATTGAAACTTTATTTCTAACATACACACTATTGAAACTTTATTCTTAACTTTTAAACTGGTGAAACTTTATTTCATTTCTGACATACAAGCAGATAAAACTTTATTCTTAACCTGTAAACTGGTGAACCTTTATTTTTATTTCTAACATATAAACAGATAGAACTTTTTTCTTAACGTACACACTGTTGAAACTTTATTTTTAACTTGTAAACGGTTGAAACTTTATTTCTGACGCACAAAGCGCTTAAACTTTATTTCCATCATACACACTATTGAAACTTTATTTTAATCTGAAACTTTATTTTTAACTTGTTAACGGTCGAAACTTTATTTTATTTCTAACATACAAACAGATAAAACTTTATTCTTAACTTGTAAACTGATGAACCTTCATTTTTATTTCTAACATATAAACAGATAGAACTTTATTCTTAACATACACACTATTGAAACTTTATTCTTAACGTGCACACTGTTGAAACTTTATTTCTAACTTGTAAACTCTTGAAACTTTATTTTGATATACAAACAGCTAAAACTTTATTTCTAACGTATACACCATTGAAACTTTATTTTTTAACTTGTAAACTCTTGAAACTTAGTTTTTCATATACAAACAGCTAAAACTTTATTTCTAACATATACACTATTGAAACTTTATTTCTAACTTGTACACTGGTGAAACTTTATTTTAACTTGTAAACGGTTGAAACTTTGTTTTATTTCTATCAGACAAACAGATAGAACTTTATTCTTAACTTGTAAACTGATGAAACTTCATTTTATTTCTAACATATAAACTGTTATAACTCTATTTTGAAGCACATAAACTATTAAAACTTTATTTCCAACGTGTACACTATTAAAACTTTATTTCAGCTTGTAAACTGTTCAAACTTTATTTTTTATCTTGCACACTATTTAAACTTTATTTTAAAACTTGTAAACTATTGAAACTTTATTTTTAACTTGCAAACTATTGAAACTTTATTTTATTTCTAACATATAAACAGATAGAACTTTATTCTTAACTTGTAAACTGGTGAAACTTCATTCTATTTCTAACATACAAACAGATAAAACTTTATTCTTAACATACACACACTATTGAAACATTAGTTTTAACTTGTAACTCTTAAAACTTTATTTTTAACTTGTTAACGGTTGAAACTTTGTTTTATTTCTAACATACAAACAGATAGAACTTCATTCTTAACTTGTAAACTGGTGAACCTTCATTTTATTTCTAACTTGTAAACTCTTGAAACTTTATTTTGATATACAAACAGCTAAAACTTTATTTCTAACGCATACACCATTGAAACTTAATTTCTAACTTGTAAACTCTTGAAACAGTTATAATTTTATTTTTAACTTGTAGACTGTTGAAACTTTATTTTATTTCTAACATATAAACAGATAGAACTTTATTCTTAACTTGTAAACTGGTGAAACTTCATTCTATTTCTAACATATAAACAGATAGAACTTTATTCTTAACTTATAAACTTAAAGAGATAGAACTTTATTCGTAACTTGTAAACTGGTGAACCTTCATTTTTATTTCTAACATATAAACAGATAGAACTTTATTCTTAACATACACACTATTGAAACTTTATTTCTAACATACACACTATTGAAACTTTATTCTTAACTTTTAAACTGGTGAAACTTTATTTCATTTCTGACATACAAGCACATAAAACTTTATTCTTAACCTGTAAACTGGTGAACCTTTATTTTATTTCTAACATATAAACAGATAGAACTTTTTTCTTAACGTACACACTGTTGAAACTTTATTTTTAACTTGTAAACGGTTGAAACTTTATTTCTGACGCACAAAGCGCTTAAACTTTATTTCCATCATACACACTATTGAAACTTTATTTTAATCTGAAACTTTATTTTTAACTTGTTAACGGTCGAAACTTTATTTTATTTCTAACATACAAACAGATAAAACTTTATTCTTAACTTGTAAACTGATGAACCTTCATTTTTATTTCTAACATATAAACAGATAGAACTTTATTCTTAACATACACACTATTGAAACTTTATTCTTAACGTGCACACTGTTGAAACTTTATTTCTAACTTGTAAACTCTTGAAACTTTATTTTGATATACAAACAGCTAAAACTTTATTTCTAACGTATACACCATTGAAACTTTATTTTTTAACTTGTAAACTCTTGAAACTTAGTTTTTCATATACAAACAGCTAAAACTTTATTTCTAACATATACACTATTGAAACTTTATTTCTAACTTGTACACTGGTGAAACTTTATTTTAACTTGTAAACGGTTGAAACTTTGTTTTATTTCTATCAGACAAACAGATAGAACTTTATTCTTAACTTGTAAACTGATGAAACTTCATTTTATTTCTAACATATAAACTGTTATAACTCTATTTTGAAGCACATAAACTATTAAAACTTTATTTCCAACGTGTACACTATTAAAACTTTATTTCAGCTTGTAAACTGTTCAAACTTTATTTTTTATCTTGCACACTATTTAAACTTTATTTTAAAACTTGTAAACTATTGAAACTTTATTTTTAACTTGCAAACTATTGAAACTTTATTTTATTTCTAACATATAAACAGATAGAACTTTATTCTTAACTTGTAAACTGGTGAAACTTCATTCTATTTCTAACATACAAACAGATAAAACTTTATTCTTAACATACACACACTATTGAAACATTAGTTTTAACTTGTAACTCTTAAAACTTTATTTTTAACTTGTTAACGGTTGAAACTTTGTTTTATTTCTAACATACAAACAGATAGAACTTCATTCTTAACTTGTAAACTGGTGAACCTTCATTTTATTTCTAACTTGTAAACTCTTGAAACTTTATTTTGATATACAAACAGCTAAAACTTTATTTCTAACGCATACACCATTGAAACTTAATTTCTAACTTGTAAACTCTTGAAACAGTTATAATTTTATTTTTAACTTGTAGACTGTTGAAACTTTATTTTATTTCTAACATATAAACAGATAGAACTTTATTCTTAACTTGTAAACTGGTGAAACTTCATTCTATTTCTAACATATAAACAGATAGAACTTTATTCTTAACTTATAAACTTAAAGAGATAGAACTTTATTCGTAACTTGTAAACTGGTGAACCTTCATTTTTATTTCTAACATATAAACAGATAGAACTTTATTCTTAACATACACACTATTGAAACTTTATTTCTAACATACACACTATTGAAACTTTATTCTTAACTTTTAAACTGGTGAAACTTTATTTCATTTCTGACATACAAGCACATAAAACTTTATTCTTAACCTGTAAACTGGTGAACCTTTATTTTATTTCTAACATATAAACAGATAGAACTTTTTTCTTAACGTACACACTGTTGAAACTTTATTTTTAACTTGTAAACGGTTGAAACTTTATTTCTGACGCACAAAGCGCTTAAACTTTATTTCCATCATACACACTATTGAAACTTTATTTTAATCTGAAACTTTATTTTTAACTTGTTAACGGTCGAAACTTTATTTTATTTCTAACATACAAACAGATAAAACTTTATTCTTAACTTGTAAACTGATGAACCTTCATTTTTATTTCTAACATATAAACAGATAGAACTTTATTCTTAACATACACACTATTGAAACTTTATTCTTAACGTGCACACTGTTGAAACTTTATTTCTAACTTGTAAACTCTTGAAACTTTATTTTGATATACAAACAGCTAAAACTTTATTTCTAACGTATACACCATTGAAACTTTATTTTTTAACTTGTAAACTCTTGAAACTTAGTTTTTCATATACAAACAGCTAAAACTTTATTTCTAACATATACACTACTGAAACTTTATTTCTAACTTGTACACTGGTGAAACTTTATTTTAACTTGTAAACGGTTGAAACTTTGTTTTATTTCTATCAGACAAACAGATAGAACTTTATTCTTAACTTGTAAACTGATGAAACTTCATTTTATTTCTAACATATAAACTGTTATAACTCTATTTTGAAGCACATAAACTATTAAAACTTTATTTCCAACGTGTACACTATTAAAACTTTATTTCAGCTTGTAAACTGTTCAAACTTTATTTTTTATCTTGCACACTATTTAAACTTTATTTTAAAACTTGTAAACTATTGAAACTTTATTTTTAACTTGCAAACTATTGAAACTTTATTTTATTTCTAACATATAAACAGATAGAACTTTATTCTTAACTTGTAAACTGGTGAAACTTCATTCTATTTCTAACATACAAACAGATAAAACTTTATTCTTAACATACACACACTATTGAAACATTAGTTTTAACTTGTAACTCTTAAAACTTTATTTTTAACTTGTTAACGGTTGAAACTTTGTTTTATTTCTAACATACAAACAGATAGAACTTCATTCTTAACTTGTAAACTGGTGAACCTTCATTTTATTTCTAACTTGTAAACTCTTGAAACTTTATTTTGATATACAAACAGCTAAAACTTTATTTCTAACGCATACACCATTGAAACTTAATTTCTAACTTGTAAACTCTTGAAACAGTTATAATTTTATTTTTAACTTGTAGACTGTTGAAACTTTATTTTATTTCTAACATATAAACAGATAGAACTTTATTCTTAACTTGTAAACTGGTGAAACTTCATTCTATTTCTAACATATAAACAGATAGAACTTTATTCTTAACTTATAAACTTAAAGAGATAGAACTTTATTCGTAACTTGTAAACTGGTGAAACTTCATTCTATTTCTAACATACAAACAGATAAAACTTTATTCTTAACATACACACACTATTGAAACATTAGTTAAACTTGTAAACTCTTAAAACTTTATTTTTAACTTGTTAACGGTTGAAACTTTGTTTTATTTCTAACATACAAACAGATAGAACTTTATTCTTAACTTGTAAACTGATGAAACTTCATTTTATTTCTAACATATAAACTGTTATAACTCTATTTTGAAGCACATAAACTATTAAAACTTTATTTCCAACGTGTACACTATTAAAACTTTATTTCAGCTTGTAAACTGTTCTAACTTCATTCTTAACATACATACACTATTGAAACATTAGTTTTAACTTGTAAACTCTTGAAACTTTATTTTTAACTTGTTAACGGTTGAAACTTTGTTTTATTTCTATCATAGAAACAGATAGAACTTTATTTCTAACGTACACACAATTGAAACTTTATCTTATTTCTAACATACAAACAGCTGAAACGTTATTTCTAATGCACATACTATTGGAACTTTTCTTTTAACTTATAATCTGTTGAAACTTTATTTTGACTTGTAAACTGATGAAACTTTATTTCTAACTGGTAAACTTTTGAAGTTTTATTTTTAACTTGTAATTGTTGAAGCTTTAATTTTAACTTGTAAACTGTTGAAACTTTATTTTTAACTTGTAAACGGTTGAAACTTTATTTTATTTCTATCAGACAAACAGATAGAACTTTATTCTTAACTTGTAAACTGATGAAACTTCATTTTATTTCTAACATATAAGCTGTTATAACTCTATTTTGAAGCACATAAACTATTAAAACTTTATTTCCAACGTGTACACTATTAAAACTTTATTTCAGCTTGTAAACTGTTCAAACTTTATTTTTTATCTTGCACACTATTTAAACTTTATTTTAAAACTTGTAAACTATTGAAACTTTATTTTTAACTTGCAAACTATTGAAACTTTATTTTATTTCTAACATATAAACAGATAGAACTTTATTCTTAACTTGTAAACTGGTGAAACTTCATTCTATTTCTAACATACAAACAGATAAAACTTTATTCTTAACATACACACACTATTGAAACATTAGTTTTAACTTGTAACTCTTAAAACTTTATTTTTAACTTGTTAACGGTTGAAACTTTGTTTTATTTCTAACATACAAACAGATAGAACTTCATTCTTAACTTGTAAACTGGTGAACTTTCATTTTATTTCTAACTTGTAAACTCTTGAAACTTTATTTTGATATACAAACAGCTAAAACTTTATTTCTAACGCATACACCATTGAAACTTAATTTCTAACTTGTAAACTCTTGAAACAGTTATAATTTTATTTTTAACTTGTAGACTGTTGAAACTTTATTTCTAACATATAAGCTGTTATAACTCTATTTTGAAGCACATAAACTATTAAAACTTTATTTCCAACGTGTACACTATTAAAACTTTATTTCAGCTTGTAAACTGTTCTAACTTCATTCTTAACATACATACACTATTGAAACATTAGTTTTAACTTGTAAACTCTTGAAACTTTATTTTTAACTTGTTAACGGTTGAAACTTTGTTTTATTTCTATCATAGAAACAGATAGAACTTTATTTCTAACGTACACACAATTGAAACTTCATTTTATTTCTAACATACAAACAGCTGAAACGTTATTTCTAATGCACATACTATTGGAACTTTTCTTTTAACTTATAATCTGTTGAAACTTTATTTTGACTTGTAAACTGATGAAACTTCATTTTATTTCTAACATACAAGCTGATTGTAAACTGGTGAAGCTTCATTTTATTTATATTCTTAACTGGTAAACTTTTGAAGTTTTATTTTTAACTTGTAATTGTTGAAGCTTTAATTTTAACTTGTAAACTGTTGAAACTTTATTTTTAACTTGTTAACGGTTGAAACTTTGTTTTATTTCTAACATACAAACAGATAGAACTTTATTCTTAACTTGTAAACTGATGAAACTTCATTTTATTTCTAACATATAAACTGTTATAACTCTATTTTGAAGCACATAAACTATTAAAACTTTATTTCCAACGTGTACACTATTAAAACTTTATTTCAGCTTGTAAACTGTTCAAACTTTATTTTTTATCTTGCACACTATTTAAACTTTATTTTAAAACTTGTAAACTATTGAAACTTTATTTTTAACTTGCAAACTATTGAAACTTTATTTTATTTCTAACATATAAACAGATAGAACTTTATTCTTAACTTGTAAACTGGTGAAACTTCATTCTATTTCTAACATACAAACAGATAAAACTTTATTCTTAACATACACACACACACACTATTGAAACTTTATTTTCAATCTGTAAACTGTTGAAACTATATCTTTCATTTACAAATAGTAGAACGCTTAGTCTAACTTGTAAATCTTAAAACATTTCATATGGACGATGATGATAATAGATGAAATAGTGTCAAATAAATTAAGATAGCTTACACTTCTGATACAGGGATAGCAATCGACTGCGATCCATGTGTAAAGAACTTGTTAGACTACGGAAGAGAGAAGTGTGTTATGTTGCGTGTGGCGCGTGAGTGTCCTCCCATTTCATTCCATTCATCAATTCGTCTCATTGATAGAGACAGGTAGAACTCATGGTTCTCATAACGTATGCAATGGAAAGTTTTAGGCAACCTTCGACAGTTGGCTAAATGTCGCCCTGGCGCGAATGCATACTACGTTGAGACAGAGGCAATCACTTGCAAACATGACGCAGAGAGGTTTAACAAGATTGACCATTGCCGAATGTCCCCTGCGGTATACATAGCTACGGGTTTCACCGCCGCCCTTTACAGGAACGCCCGTCGAAAGGAAGTATTACACCGAACTTCATTTGCAACGTTCAAGTTGACTGATAGCAGATTCAACTTAATGATAGTATTCGCCAGTCCGAAGACTGCCCAGGGCAAACCGCGAGGAGGCTCTATCATGTCTTGCCCCATGGTGGCCCTTAAGAGAGCCGATGGTTCGTTCTCGGGAGTAACGTCATCTTACACCCTACCAATTCTGCTGAGAGAGTCTTTGACTCTCTCTTTGGTAGCACTGTCGACTTCCACACTAACTGGCACATGACTAAAAAGTGGAATGTAGCGCCATTCCGTTGGATTGACAACACTTGCTGTCATCGCATTACCAATATGAGCAAGATTGTTGTGAACTCTGTCTTGCTCCTCTATTCTAGCAAATTCATCAAATAAATTTCGCGGTCTTAACTGTGGTCCGCGAGGAGAGTTGACTGCAGCGTTTGGCGTCTCCATGATTGAAATGAAATGGAATGAGAGGTAGTGGTTTATATACCCCTCTAATGTGATGTAACGTTCAAGTTGACTGATAGCAGATTCAACTTAATGATAGTATTCGCCAGTCTAAAGACTGCCCAGGGCAAACCGCGTGGAGGTTCTATCATGTCTTGCCCCATGGTGGCCCTTAAGAGAGCCGATGGTTCGTTCTCGGGAGTAACGTCATCTTACACCCTACCAATTCTGCTGAGAGAGTCTTTGACTCTCTCTTTGGTAGCACTGTCGACTTCCACACTAGCTGGCACATGGCTAAAAAGTGGAATGTAGCGCCATTCCGTTGGATTGACAGCAGTTGCTGTCATCGGATTGCCAATCCGAGCAAGATTATTAAAAACTCTGTCTTGCTCCTCTAGCCTGACAAACTCCTCAAATAAATTTCGCGGCCTTAACTGCGGTCCGCGAGGAGAGCTGACTTGACTGTTCGGCGTCTGCATGATTGAAATGAAATGAAATGAGAGGCAGTGGTTTATATACCCCTCTAACGCGACGCAACGTTCAAGTTGACTGATAGCAGATTCAACTTAATGATAGTATTCGCCAGTCCGAAGACTGCCCAGGGCAAAGCGCGTGGAGGCTCTATCATGTCTTGTCCCATAGTGGACGATTATACGGTAGTGTGTTAGTAGATTTCAATCACTGAAAAAGGAAGATGAGAATCATTTCATTTGTCTCATCAACGTTTATCATGGGAGCAATCATTGAAGGGGCATCTAATGAATTACATTTCACTCTACTCCATATCATAAAGACTAACCTTTGTCGAATGGCTGAAGTACTCTGACCTGGCGAGAGAAAACGTCACGTTGAGTATGAAGTCGAACGCCCAACATGAGCAACGGCTCAGAGGTTTCGGTCTAACAAACGACGAACAACCCGTGCAACACAATCCCTCTACGGCAGTACCCGCCGTCCCGAAGGAACGCTCGAGCAAAGGAGGTATTACAGCGATGATGTGCTTTATGAGCAGAAGTGAATCTCTTGATAGCAAGAGACTATTCAACTAGATACCAAGTCAAAACAACCTGATAGCAGGACAAATGTATAGTCAGTAATTTACACTTAGTGAGGAATGATAGATTTGAGTGTAGTGAGTGGCACTCGATCCCGTCGACAGCCCGAAGGCCTTGTACTGATCACTAGGGAAGTGAGAGATCTTCCCCGATACCCGCTCTTTACAGCTGAAGACATCATTGTCACTGCCCCGAAGTGGTAACAGGAACGCCGAGTCAAAGGTAGTGATCAGTAGCTGGGATCTAACCCCTCAAAGCTGCCTTAGACTTAGTTGAATTTGAAATCTGATAGCAGATTTGAACTCAGCATACTTGAAAACCTTGAGGAAACATCCCAAGTTATTGCTTTGATCAGCTTGATAGCAAGCCGTAGAGAGCTTGATTCACCAGCGTTTTGCAATGGAGATGTTTAGAGGCCACCCATGACAAGATAGCTAAGACTCAACCGATTGGCGTTCAAAGTGCTACGTTGAGAGCTGTGTCAAATGCCCAACATGAGTTGCCCCAGCGGTTACGGTCTCAAATATGACACATTCCCTTGCCACACTTATCACTACGGCATCGTCCGCCGTCCCGAAGGAACACCCTGTCAGTGGAATATTACAGCAAAACTCTCCGTGTCTTGCTCGCTTTCAGTGAAAAGCCGCTTATAGCATGAGAAGACTGGCTCAGACATCATTAAAAATGCTTTCATTGACTTCAGCAGGGTCGAAAACCCCAGAAAACCTCCAAAAATAGTGAATTTAAATTTTTCAACTTTTTAGCACTACTTATGAAATTTTATAAG